>JAUIRK010000890.1:0-287500 GCA_030549495.1 Nectonema munidae
GGACCTAGGATCACGCGGTACCAATGATCTTTAACTGGACCTAGAATCACGCAGTACCAATGATCTTTAACTGGACCTAGAATTACGCGGTACCAATGATCTTTAACATGGGCGATATCAATGATTAAAATAAGTGGTACCAATGATCTGTGTAGATGATTTAATGGTTATTAGGGGTATCAATGATATTTAACTGGATCACGCGGTACCAATGATCTTTAACTGGACCTAGAATCACGCGATACCAATGATCTTTAACTGGACCTATAGGATCACGCGGTACCAATGATCTTTAACTGGACCTATAGGATCACGCGGTACCAATGATCTTTAACTGGATCTATAGGATCACGCGGTACCAATGATCTTTAACTGGACCTATAGGATCACGCGGTACCAATAATCTTTAACTGGACCTAGAATCACGCGATACCAATGATCTTTAACTGGACCTATGAATCACAGTACCAATGATCTTTCACAGGACCTAGGATCATGCGGTACCAATGATCTTTAACTGGACCTAGAATCACGCGGTATCAATGATCTTTAACTGGACCTATGAATCACAGTACCAATGATCTTTCACAGGACCTAGGATCACGCGGTACCAATGATCTGTCACACGTCCTAGGATCATAGTACCAATGATCTGTCACACGTGCAAGAATCACGCGTGCAATCTTTTTGAGATGCCTAGAATCCAAACAGGTCTCGAGCGAAGCGAGAGACCAAACACAGGGACCGTCTAGTAATAATAATAATAATAATAATAATACTACTACTACCAATACTACTTTTTGAAAATTTTTACTTGTTTGATTTGAAGAAAGAATTAAACTGTTTTTCAATATTTCTTTTTCATGATATATATATCATTAGAAAGCTTATCGTTTGCTACATACTCTAGAATAATTTATTTTTGCAAAAGTTTTAACAAATTTTAATAAATGGACTTTTCTTCGAAAAATTTTGTCTAATTTTTTGAAAAAATTACGGACCACCTTTTTATTTAAGCATAATGTGAAGATTTTTAAAAAAAAATTGAATGAAAATGATATCATTGGAAAGGTATACTCTTTGTGGTTAACATAGGCTAGGTTATACAAATAAATATATTTTCATTTTTCCAAAATCTGCTTTTATGTGAGGTCAGTCAAGTTTTATCTAGTTTCAAAAAAACCAATAATAATTAACGTTCTTAATTTATATAATATTTTTTCAATATTTTATTTTCACAAAGGTAAAATATGATTTTTTACATTTTAAAATTTCATAGTTGAAGAAAACTGTCGAAAATTAATATATATTTTTTACTTTTTATGGGTCAGTAGTACAGGTCAGTATAATGTTTTTCTAATAAATTTAAAATTATTTTTAAAGTGAAAAATGTTGATCGAATGTACAAGATTTGAAGCTATACTCTTTGTGGGTAAAATAGGCTAGGTTTTACAAATAAATATATTTTTATTTTTCCAAAATCCGCTTTTATGTGAGGTCAGTTAACTTTTATCTAGTTTCAAAAAATACCAATAATTAACGTGATGAGTTTATATATTATTTCTTCAAAATTTAATATTCACAAAGGTAGAATATGGTTTTTAACATTTTAAAATGTCATAGTTAAATAAAACTGTCGAAAATTAATATTTATTTTTTACTTTTTATGGGTCAGTAGTATAGGTCAGTATAATATTTTTCTAATAAATTTTAAATTATTTTTCAAGTGAAAAATGTCGATTAAATGTACGAGTTTTGTTTGATAATCGTAGTTTACTTTTATTTAGTTTAGATACAACCTTTCTAATTTTTAACGAAGGGCATTCGTTATATTTATACCGACAGTGTGCGAGGAATAAATCACATTATTGATTGATTTTAGAGCATAACTATGCGAAGAAAGATGAACACATGTTGCATTACGCGTTTGTGAGCGCAGTGAATTCTTATCTCGCATACGCTTCACCACATCTTTAGCACGCGTGTGTGGTTTATTTTATCGGGCTAGTGTACGCTTAGTTTATTTGTAGTGTTCCTAGCTTAAATCTTAGTCAAATATTAAAACGCTTATAACTTTCACATTTCTCAACAAAATGCATTATGCGATATACCAAATTAAAGCATTTTTTATGGGCTTTCAGAATACATTACTTATATCATAAGTACTTAAGAAATACCATTTTACTGTTTTTATTTTCCATGGGCTTCATTAAAATAGTATTAGTTTTTCTTTTTTTTTTATAAATTAACCTTCGTTTTTTTTATTGGTCAGTATAATGTTTTTCTAATAAATTTAAAATTATTTTTGAAGTGAAAAATGTAGATCGAATGTACAAGTTTTGTTGGATAATCGTAGTCCACTATTTATTTTTAGATTTTTATAAAATCATTTTAGTTTTTGGTTTTTTATAAATTAACATTAGTTTTTTACTTCTTTTGATTTAATCATCCAAAATTTAAGTGCGGGTTTGATTTACACTTTGATTCGAAAAAAATATGTTTTGGATAAATATTATTTTTATTATTGTTTACTGCATATAAATTTCTAAAGAGAAGATAAATAGATAATTTTTCTCAATAAGTATTGAAGCTATGAGGTAGCAAAATATGAACAGAAAGTTTGATATTTTTTGATTTTTTAAAGAATATTTTTCGATTCTTTGATCACAGAATTTTATTTTGATTATTTGACAAATATAATATTTAAAATCGTGCAAATTGCAAAGTATAGGTATTTTAAACAAAACAGTAATATATTTGAAGAAATATTTTTTCAGTATAAAGAGTTTAGAAAACTCTTCTCTAATATGTAATGATATATTCTCATAACCTGTACGGTTGAACGCGGGTAGACAACTTGCGTGTTATCTCCAACCCGTATATTACGATGATTCTTCTCCAACCTGTATTCTACGATGATTCATCTCCAAACTATATACTACAATGATTCATCTCCAACCGGTATACTACGATGATTCATCTCTAACCTGTATACTACGATGATTCATCTTCAACCTGTATACTACGATGGTTTCTATTCCATGTACAAATAACTAGGGAGACAATGTTCAACTTTCTGTTCACATTCTGCTAGATGTAAGATTTGATATACCTCATTCGGGGAGACGATGCTACATAAGTTATTACCTATATACATTATACCTGTATACTACGATGGTTCATCTCCAACCTGTATACCGCGATAATTCATATCAAAGAATCGAAAAATATTCTTTAAAAAATCAAAAAATATCAAACTTTCTGTTCATATTTTGCTACCTCATACGATGTTACAAAAGTTATTACCTATACTTTGCAATTTGCACGATTTTAAATATTATATTTGTCGAATAATCAAAGAATCGAAAAATGTTCAAATCAAAAAATATTTATTCTTTTTAAATATATCGTTGGCTCCCCTTACTTTTAGTTAAGCGCTTTTATTGGCTTATGTTCGTTTTGTTATTGATGAAAAAATTCATGAAGAACTGCTCTTTGCAAAGAATTTATCGACGGACACTAAATGTGAAACTATTCAATGTTTTCAAAGATTTTTGTACCCAGAAATCTAATCCTTTTCAAATATTATAGCAGCAGAAATGGATGGAGCCCCGACAATGTTTGGACGCTGTCGTGGTTTTATAAGCCATTTAAAACGAAATGTACCTGGGGTGTTTGCAATTTGCTGCGTCGTTCACCGACAACACTTAGTAGCCAAAACTCTGAATACCAAACTATACCAAAATTAGTCATAAATGCTATTAACAAGATTCGTAGGTATGCGTTGAATTGTAGGTTATTTTCGCAGTTGTGTCAAGAAAATAACGAGCACAAAAATATGTCTGCTCCACAATGAAGTACGATGGCTGTCGGAAGAATGATGTTTGACAAGATTTTTTCCCTTTTTGAGACCATTTTACAGTTTTTGGTTACTAAAGATCCCATTTTGAAAGAAAATTTAATCAAATATAAACCAGTCATTGCTTATTTAACTGATTTGTATACTAAGTGTAATGAAGTTAACTTGCAGTTACAAGGAGACAGTCTGAATTTTGTGAAAACAAGGTCCATTTTTGCGGCCTTTCTTGGTAAAAGTGATTAATGAAGCAGAAAATGGGAAGGCGTGAATTTTCCCAATTTGTCATCGACAAACGTCCATGATGATAACGTTTTGGTCTACGTCCACCAACATTTAAATGCCCTTTATGCAGATTTAAAAGTCAGGTTTGATGATATTTTGACTATGAACATACTACCGTGAATGATCAACCCATACGGAGAAATTGAGGAAACAGATGTCACGTTACAAGAAGAACTGATTGGGATACGCTGTAACGAAAAACTTAAGGGGCAGTTCAGAAAGGGGTATCAGCAGTTTTGGCTTCAAAAAAATCCCTGTCGCTTATCCTACTTTATGGGCTATCGCAAGAAAGTTATTGAAAGCTTTTCCATCTTCATACCTCGTTGAAAGGGGCTTTAGCGCGGTTGTCAATCTTCTTACGAAAAAACGAAATCGATTACACATCGTTAAACGTGGAGACTTGAGATCAAACCAAACTAATTTGAAGCCAAATGATGACAAAATGCGAATAAGAGCATCAAACTCACCCTTCCCATTAACGATTAAATTATTTTCTTGTAATTTTATGTAGGTAATAATCATTTTATTTTTTGATTTGTTTCGTCCCAATTTTAATATGTACTTGGATAGCGTGTTTTTTTTTCACAAAAAGAATCACTGTGTAAGCAAGCTGTCAGAAATATTTAAAATTAATAAGTTTAAGAAAATTCAATATTGAACCGGCAGGGGGGTCAGCGGTAAACAAAAAAATTAACAAGTGGTTTATGTGCTAAAAAAGTTTGTGAACCTCTGATATAGATAAACGGCGCCGTGATCTTACATTCATTTGGCCGAACGACATTTTCACCATAAAATGTACATTCAATTTGACACTTTTTGTAGACGTTGCTTTACTTCCAGTAACTTTGCAAGCTTGTGTTCTATGCACATCTGTGGGTTCATTTTTGTTTTTAATCTTAACTTCAAAATAATCCATTCGGCCAAATGCCTGTTTGGGGGAATTTTTGTTCGGTTAAATATTCGTTGGGCCAAATATCCTTGTACCAAAGGACAAAGTTTGGCTCTGCTCCATTCCACCCCTTCAACAATAGGCATGCATATATACCTGTAAAGCGAGTTTTAGTGAATGAGTTATATTTTTACTTTATAGATTCTTTTAGACAAATATACTTTGAGTTAGTAGCCAGATCCGTGCCTCCTAAGTCAAAGTGGGCGTGAGTAAGATTGGTTAGATACTCGGTTTCGATAACTCAAGGTCTTGGGTTCGATCCCCCATCAAACCTACTTTCTCATAGTTTGATACAAGCGGCGCAATTGTGCGTTCTCGATGAAAACACCCCACGGTACCTTTACCTTTAAGTAAAGTTTTTCCTCTAAAAATAGATGCATGTTTGGAAAATAGTACTCTACTCTTTTTTATAATATTTGATTAAAATTTTTATTTAGGATAAGATGCGCTAAGTGCAAAATGACATTACCTCAACCAATGATGGAGCAACATCTTATTGACAGTCATTCTCACGTAACACAAACGTTTTTCATTCTCTTAAATAAATTTTGTTTTGGAAAAAGCTTCTCTTGAGAGATTTTATAGATTTGTTGTTTGATGCCTTTTCACTTAGAGGCCTTAAACGGAGTAGTATTTTGAGGCGCATCTCATACCCTTTCGAACCCATGCTATTCTTTCAAAGACCATCCATATACAGACCACTTTATTTTTCAATATTTAAATCAAACCATTAATGCCCTGTTAAGCAATCGAGGCATAAATATGTGAGCTTTCCAAAATGAAGGACTCCAAATCACAATTGAAATTTTCAGCGAAAAGCTAAAATTTAATCTTTTTGCCCAGATAATAGCTTATCTCTTCAAGAAGAATAACTACTCTTACGAAAGTATTTTTCCTAGCCCCCCTCTTAGCAATATTAACTCTGGGTAGATAATATGAATATAGTCATTTAATTTGTGGTGATGAAGATGGTGTTGCCTGCTTTTGTTACTATAGTTGATTTAGTACACTCATAATTCTTTTTCCTCTCAAAAAGGCAGTCTATTTCGAAAATTAGCTAGATAAGACTTTCTTTTATCGTTATTTTGAAACCCGTTTTTCTGAGACCTAGTTTTTTTTGTCACTATCAAAATACAATACGAATTCTAATGATATGTAGAAATGGCATAATTCTTCTCGAAAAGATGCCTTTTGATTTTCTTATTTTTACTGCTGTTTTAATTGGGATCCTTTTATTTGTAAAAGACCGACTCTGTTTATTTATAATTTTTTAACACTGATGACTTCACCTATTTATAATTATACGATTTTGACTTTAAAAATTTATAATTATTCAAAATAAACTTTTCTGTTGCAAATATTACAAGTCTCTTCCAACTTAAAATTTCAAGGTTTCTTGTTAATGTCTATTTTAGATAATCATTGAAAGATCTCCTGAATCTTACTATTTGGTCCCAATTTATTGAAAATTGCCAAAAGCGTATGTTCCTTCTTTCAGTTTGACCGTTGATGAGCAGCTTTTGTCATGCAAAGCGAGACACAAATTTTTGCAATATATGGCTAATAAGCCAGATAAATTTTGGATGATTGTTCACGTTGAATCTAAGTTCAATGCAAATCCACACTTGGGAAAAATTGAAGAAAGAACTAAAAACATGAGTATACCTACCAGTGTAGTTTTGAAATTAATGACACCTCTTTTCAAAAAAGGTTATAACGTGACATGTGATAACTTTTTTACTTCTTTAGAGTTATGCATAGAACTTGCGAAACGAAATTGTAGTTTAGTCGGCACTATTCGACAAAATAGAAGAGAAATACCTGAAAGAAGAGAAGCAAACTGTCACTCTTACTTCGTATCAATGTAAAAAGTCAAAATCAGTGATTATGTTAAGTACACTCCATTCTTGCGTGCACATTCCTTCAGATTCAATTCGATTCAATACTTTTTTACAATAAAAATAAAATGGGAATTGACATGTTAGACCAAATGGTTAAACAGTACTCCACTAAAGCTGGCCCATGTACGTTTTTTACAACATTATTGACCTGGCACTTATAAACAGTTGGATCATTTATAATGATGTTTGCAAATCATCAATGAGCAGAAGAAACTATATTCTAAAGATTGCAGAAGAACTTTGTGGAAGTTCTTCATCAGAAGAACTTTGTTCAGAGAAGAGAACAAAAAAGGGAAAAAATACAGAACGTAAAAAGTGTGCAAGTTTTGGGTGCAGAAATAGAACAAAATAAGTATGTGGCAAGTGTGCAAAGATGGTTTGTGTAACTTGTGCCTTAAGACTTTGTCAAGATTGTTAAAAATGAAGTTTATGATAATAAAATTTGTTCATTTCTTTTTTAAATCAGTTATTTTGTAGATCGGTAAGAAAAATAAAATTTGAATACTTTAATTCTGCGTCAATTGACGCACTCTGGTATTTAGAGGTATAATGAGATTTTGGTCCTTCTAGTGTTAAACAGTATATAACAGCTTTATATAGAAAATATCAAAAATCTTTTCTGAATGACCTAAAATGTTTCCTAAAGTGTCTGAAGCTAAACCGAATACAGGTTTATTTGAAGGACCACGGCTCCTGTCAGATTCTCTAGAAAATCAAATGTCGCAGATAGAAAAACGAGCATGGAATGCATTTAGAAATGTTGTGTATGGTTTTTTAGGGAATAAAAAAGCTGAAAACTATCAAGAATTAATTGCAGAACTCTTCAAAAGTTATTATGATATAGACATGCATTCTCATTTGGACTTTTTCAAACCAAATCTCGGAAACGTATCAGAAGAGCATGGAGAGAAGTTTCACCATAATATCAACCACATGGAGAAGAGGTATCAGGGAAGATGGGATGAATCAATGAAGGGGGATTACATTTGGAACCTAACTACTCACCGGAAAGTGAATTATTATAAACTAAAAATTCGCTCCAAAACTCATCTTTAAATAAAGCTCTTTTCGATATCAAAATAATATACATATGGTATTAACACAAATATGCAAAAAGTTATAGCAATGCAAGAAATGTTATTATTTTTGAAATCAGCACATATTAGTTTATAAAAAACGCAAAAAAAACTTTTTGAAACAAAATTTTTTTGATTTTTTGTAACATTGTGTTATTGTTTCAAAAGAATTTTGTTTTTATAAAAAATTCTTAAACACTTTCACAACGTTTTTGTGTAGTTCTTTTCTCGATTTTATTTTATTTTTCAACCATTTTCCATTAAAATAAAATGAAAAACATTATACTTGTTGCTTTTGGCACTAAAGAAACTGTGTTTGAATTATAATTTACTTATTTAAAAAAAAGGAGGCGGAGTCGCAACAATTTTAACACATAATTGCCTCCAGTCTCAAGATGGTGACATTGCACTTTGGAGCTACATTTTAAGCCGTTTACTTACTCCTTTTTACTGAAATATTCTTGAATGAACACATTAAAGTCTCTTTAGTGCGATTGTTTTTAGCCAAATGAATGAAGTATTGTAGTGCAGTTGCTTGTAAAAGGGCTGTCAAACACGCGGGCGATCCATTTTTGCATGAAGGAGACAGTTTCTTGATTTTAAAGTATATATTTTTATATCAGATGTCGTTCGCTTTTTCACATAATCCTCATTCATTTCCCTACTTTCTTAGTGTGCAAAGTTTTGTTGCGAGCAGTGTAATCTGAAGTTTTCGTCAAAACTCTCGATGGATAACCATATGGAGAAGTCTCACTTCCAAATCCCAGACGATGACTCCATGGACGATTTGGACACGCCTTCGTCCATCATGTGCGAGCTTTGTGGAAAGATCTTCATGTCTCGCGTTTACTTGAAACAGCATCAGGAAATTGTAAATCATATCCTTCTTTACTTTAAAACATACCTATGTGGCGCTATAGGGCAATAGTTCCAGCAAAAATGTCATTGATGTCCACACATCTATATTCTCAAACTGCTATTCAGCATTTTTTTACGGCCTTGAGTTAAAATGTATAAAATTGATAATTTGCTCGAGAAAAGAGCTACAAAATCGATGAAATTTGAAATGATTTAATCTTTGAATCTTACAAATGTGATAACATTGTTACAATTAAGTGCTCTAGTTGGAAGACAACTTCTACTCAGTGTGAAGGGTGATGTTGCAGATTATCGACAAGCTTCTTGATTCTTGGTTTTGTTTCACTTAAAGCACAACGTAGGTGATGCGTAGGTTTTATTTATCCATAGCCTCAGATTATGGCCCCCTAAATTTTGCTTTATGGCCCGAGTTTGGAACCAATGTTTTAGAGTATACAATTACAGCAACATTTTTGGCATTTTATTTTGCGAAAATTTTTGATGACACCATCAAAATTCATCTCTATCAGATGCTATAGCAATTTTCAAAAGTTTTTCTCATTTCTATCACTGGACTCGTGTATTCGTATAGTATATATATTTTTTATATTTGTCCTTCCCGGTCATATTCTTTCCACTCATGTGGGCTCTGATAAAAAAAACTGTTTGTAATACTCAATTAGAACCCTTATGGTGGATTTTTGCGGGTTGGCTGAAATTACACTGGTTTATCGCTGCTGTTGCGAAAGTGTAACAAAATTCTACACTTTTCCCTGAGAGTACTTGCTTTTATGGAAATACTTTCTCAGTTTAAACAAAGCTTTGTTTTGAACTGATAGATTTTAGAGCGATTATATGGCATGCTTAATTCGAGAAAATTTTCGGAATAGAAAGTAGAAATGATAATATAAGCATTTAGTCTCCTTCTATTACACTTGTCTAAAGAAATCATATTGAGTGCATGTTTTAATATTGTGTGGAGATTAAATATTTTATCCAGTGTTTATTATACTATTATTATTATATGGAAAAGTAAAATTGACATTTTAAAAATATTTACTAATATAAAATCTTTGGTGTTGGCACGGCTCGTCGAGTTGGAAGAAAATATATATCTTTCAAAAATTTATCATTTAAAAATTTTTTTTTGTATCAAAGTACACTTTTCCACATTAATTTTCTTAGGAAAAATCGGAAATTTTTGTTTATATTCTTCCATTTTTCAACCTTTTCTCAACAAAACTCTAAAAAGCTGTACAATTCACTCTATCGCTGATTTGGAGCATTCAAATTTATTCCTTAATTTGCACAATACTTGACAAGTGTTGAAGCAATTTTTAAATGAGCCTAATTTGTAAAAATTTTGGAAACCTATTGAGATTTGGTTTCGTGTTTATTTGTATTAATACACGCCTGACAAAAAACAACCGGACATACATACGAAGGAATACATATAGACATTAGACTTAAATCTAAAAAACAGCGGTATAGCCTAAGATTTTTAACGTTATTATACTCAAATAATTTTTTTCTTCAAATTGCATGCTGTTTAAATGATATGTTCCTAATTGTGACTTAATTGATATCTTAATTAATCCCTATCGACCATATTTATTTTTATATCTCCTTTTCACGTTCTAATCACATGCTTTCCTTTATTTAGGACCACCAAGATCCGATTGAGTGTCCTTTGTGTAACGATGGACGTAAGTTCTTGAATAATCTCTATTTGAGCAAGCACATTGAAAGAACTCACAAACCAAAAAGATATAAATGCCACCTGTGTCCCTATGCCACAACTAAAGAACACGTTTTGTCGTAACTTTTTTCATTGATTCTTTATCAAATTATAATCTTGCCTTTCATTGCAACTCCGAATACAAATTTTATTTGAAAAGATTTGTATCCTTTGAGAGGCATGGTTTTGATCGCACACTACTGTCATTCTGATTTTTAAAGAGCTAATTAGTTCTTGATCAAAGAGTGCATATTCTATTCGATATTGTATATAAATTTTGCTATTATTGGTTTTATTTTCATCAAAAGCTTTGAATGTACCTATATTTAAAAATTTAAACAACTAGATACACACACTTATAATCAAGAACATCCTCATATATCATCTCATTTTCAGTGATATGACTGAAATATCTGATATACTGAGAAAAATATGGAAACGATAAAAGTGTTCATTCATTTAAATATTCAAATAAATTTTATGTAAAGAAAAAATATTGAATATTATTTAAGTTAGATTATTATTTAATTCACACAGGCATTATGTGTATAATGATGATGATAACTCTGTAAAGAAGAAATGACTAATAATTAAAAAGATATAGTCTGTTTTATGGTAGATGGAAGTAATTATATGCTTGTCATCATAGTTAACCGGTTATCGACATATGTCGACTTTACAAAAATATGAATCGTCTGCTTTTATAAATGATTTTTAATACAAATCTTCTGCTTTACATTAGATATCGTCTGCTTATTCTGGCCGATAACGGGGTAAGTTAGCAATAGTTAAAAGTCTATTCAAATTTTATTTAAGTAACTATTATTTTTAATGAACGCTTTTGTCTTTTGCACACTTTTGTCGTAGAGCCAAATATCTATACTTCTGGCTCCGATATATTAGTTTTAAAAATGGCTAGTATCTTATTATATACGGGGGTATTTTTTTCTATGATATTTTGCTTCAAAGGGGAATGCTTTTTTGACACAGGCGTACATTATTTCTGGGTAATTGCTTTATTCTGCTTGGATATTTGAATTTTATTACGCGCTCATTTTAAATTACAAAGCCATTCCTTCTACTAAACAGCCTTTTCTTCATTTTACATATTTTTTAACTACTCGTTCATTTTTCCACTTTTAGAAAGCACATTGACATTCACTCAGAGGAGAGACAATTCAAGTGTGATTTTTGCTACTTTCGAGGCAAAACCAAGATAGCTTTACAAGTTCACACAAAGAATTGTCACTCCACCGATGGAACCTTTTTCATTTGTCCTTACGAAAATTGTGATTACACCATCAGAACAAAATTCTTCCTCAAATCACACATGCTCTCTCATGTAGACAACTACACATGGAAGTGCCATTTGTGTGCTTACACCGCTAAGCATGAAAAGACACTGAAGAACCACCTGTCCGAGAAGCACAACGTTGCTGCCAAAACCCTCAAAAAGAGCACCGAATATCTGGAGTTGATGACTTACTTCGATAAATTAATAAATAGCCAAGGTGAGAGAGAGTGTTCTTTGATAGCAATCCGAGTATATAGTATTTGTGATATTTTTATTTTGACGGAATATATGTTCTGCTAATATTTCTATTTATTTTTCTTTTTTTATAGAGAATATTGTCTTTTTTAAAGACTAATTCAAATTCTTGATATGATAAATATATAATTTCACTTTAAAAGCATATTTTTAAAACAAATTTATTTAACTAGTTTTACATGTTTCTGGCTAATAATTTTTTATATAATTTTAGTTACTTTTATTTTTAATATTTGATGTTGACTTCTACGTTCGATTTGAATGAATGCTGATGAAAATTACTATGAATCAAATTGCGCATATGATTTCAAAATATCAGTACCTTGTATCGCGGGGGAACATCTTTTCATAATCCTGTTAACCGTAATCTCTAATTCTAGCGAATAGTTCCAGACTAATACTATGCCATGATTTACTTGTGTTTGAGTATATTCTTCATTTTAATATACCATTTTTACTTCTAACTTATCTTTTTTAGTTCTAATTTGTCTTTTTTCAATTCTAAAATGTCTTCTTTACCGTCTAAAATGTCTTTTTTTTTAATTCTAAACGTTCAAAATACAGAATAAAATTAAAAAAAGACAATTAAGACTTAAAAAAGACAAATTTGAATTAAAAAAAAGGCCATTTAGATTTGCTTGAAATAAAAAAGACTATTCAGAACTTAAAAGAGACAAATTTGAATTGAAAAAAGCCAATATAGAAGTAAAATTGTGTATATATTATCACTGAATCTAAAAGATTGATGGTCAACCGCGGCACTGAGGTCCTCATGCAGCCCTTAACTTCTTGTTTTGCGGCCCAAGCAAAGTTGCAGGAAAAATAGGCTAACAATATCAAATTAAAGGAGCAATTTGGATTCAGTTTAAGTAACAAGTATGTTTTTGGTGCGGACCTCTAATGCAATCTTGGTTCTTACATTGACATTTTGTTAAAAAAGATTGGCAAGCATTGATCTGATATAAAGGGATAAAAAAGTCAAGAACATTTGTAAATTCATTTCCCCAATTGCAATATTTATTGTGTCAGTAAATTTATCACCAACAGCAAACTCCCGATAACTCAAATTCGGATACTTCAAAATACCTGTTAACTCCACATCAAATCACTGTCTCATTTCTCGCTACACATGTTAAGTCCTTCGCTTAACTCAAAGTCCGATTGGTCGAAAAAACTGTTTAACTCTAAGTAATTCACGTGTGTTTTGATATAAGTTTATATCCTTTGAAATTTGGTAAACTTGGGCCTCAATTCCTCTTAATAACGCTTTTCAATCCGTTGTGTGAATTGCAGTTCAATTTTAAATACCAAGTTTCAATGACAAATCAAGTGAATTGTTTTTACGGCATGTATTCTTTCCTTTCGTTGTATAACTTTTTCAGCACTAACAAATTGCTTTGTTTTATTATTGTCTTTAAGTGGTGAAGCACGAAGTGTCAACACTTTTTCTATCTAACATAGCGTTTGTTTGTATATATACTCGTTCTTGTTCTTTTTTATACAATAAAACATATTCAAAATAATTTTTTCTCACGTGTTGCTCCCTTAAATTAGCTCATGATCTGTACCATCGAACATGTCATGATTAAAAGGGTATTCATTTAACTAAAATGGGAACATCGTACTGCATCGTTACAAATCGTAAATCAAATTGTACCATCAAGTGGTCATTTAATGTTAATTATATATATATATATATAAATGGTATTCAAATGGCTTCCATATTTCTTCAAGGATCAAAGCTTAAAACGAAAGATGTGAAACCTGTTATATCCAAGACGGGAAGAATTTTGCCGAGACGCTATTCCCGTTTCAACGTTCATAAAACGCCGGCAGCTGTTCAAAACATGAAGAAGGAATGGGTTTGTCAAATTTGTGGACATTCAACATCTAAAGAAAATGCATACAGGTTATTTTTTTTCTTCTATCTAAAAAATTTAAGTTGTTCTTTTATTGTAAAAAAACAATTTTTAAAAATTAAAGTTAGTTAAAATTTAAAACATAAATTTGTCGAACCAAAGAACTTGAGTTATCAAACCCATTATCTAACCAACTTTACTTATGCCCCAAAAATGTAACTTTTTTACTTTATTGACAAAAAAATAAATCTTGTTCCTGTAAAAGTTATTTTTTTTCCAAAAAATATTACTATAAAGCAAATCCTCTCACTAACCCTCGCCATTGAGAAGGATATTTTCTAATTCACTCTGGCATGTTACATAAAGAAAGCATCACAGTATTCTTCATCCCCCGTTTTTGGACTTTGATGAAAAGATGGTAAGGTGTATACACTTATATATCTCAAGGCGGTTCCAGAGACCAATATAAATTTGAGTGGGAAAGGGTGCTTTGTAATAGAATAGGAATACGTATATGTACACTGACGTGTGTTTGTAGAGCCTAGATAAAAATAGTGTGTACGACTTAATTTTAAGCCACTCTTTATTTTTTGAGGAAAGAACATTGATATAAAATTCACACCTATTTACAGTGCAATTAACAAATGAATTATTTTTATAAAGTATCATTATTTTTTCTGGCCATTACTCTGCTAGTCGCATGGAAGGAGCTTATAATAACTAAAAAAGTTAACCTGCTTTGGAGTTTAATAGTTAAATTAATGAGGTGAGTGATTAGTTTTAGCAATAAACTTCGTCGAATAAATATAAAGAGCTTAATCGAAATTCTTATTTTTAGATATTTTTTCCTTATCAAATCCATATGAAAAAGCTTTCGTTTTTGTGTAAACTCACTAATCTTATTTTCTTTTTAGACGTCATATATTGCAACACAATGAAAACAGACCGTTTAAATGCCCAATGTGCCATTACCGCGGCAAGCACAGATCCTCGATTCGCAACCATATATACCATCGTCACAGCGACGAGTACAAACACGCATGCACCTTCTGTCCCTTTAAGTGTAAGACGTTTGATGTTCTGAAGCGTCACCTACTAGCTCATCTAAACATTCCGTTGTGGAAGTGCACGCACTGTGACCTGTCTTTCAAAGGACGTTTACAATTTCGCACGCACCTGACCAACATCCACGGACTAAATGATGTCAAATTGAATTGGCCGCCGTTGCTCCGTGACGCTTTGCTGAAATTGAACTTGTCATCGCAAAGCAACCAATTGACAAACCTCAGCATTTCCAATATCACTGATTTGATCAAGTATTTGCAGTCTTCAGAAAACTTGGATGTTGACAACCAGCTCGTAGTTCCCTTGCCTTGCTCCTCCCAAGATGGAAATTCCGTGAAAATGGATCCAAACGCGTATCTTAACTCATCCAGCTCATCCATGGCACCCTTCATTAAAAAAGAATTCATACCCGGCTTACCAGATGCTCCATTCAACCCACATCAAAAGAAATCCTTCAATCTCTTTGTCTCCTCAACACCACGTTCTTCAAACAGTTCATACCCTGAATGTCCTTCCATCAAAGCATTCAACCAGAATTACCACCATTCTACCTACTCCGCAACTTCATTTGCGAGTAACAACACTTCCACCTTGTCCTACAACAAAGCATCCATTGCGGGCTCACTTCTGGAAGCCGTTAGCAAAAGTGAACACCACCAGCTGGGCTCCCTGACTTCCCTACCCCAATCCCTACTTCAAAAGAATGCATCTTCAGAAGTGGATGCTGAGAGTGTTCTGCAGTCCATATCATCAATCCAAAGGAAGATTAACAACGCCAATTCCGCTGAAATTGCTTCTTCCACTGCTAACTTGGACATTTCAACAGCTACAATGAATGATGGCAACACTTATGTCATCATTTACAATCAGGACGGGACTGCTGAAGTTTCCGAAGCTAATTCTTCGAATGTCGTATTGGATGATGCAAAAAATATCATATCTATATGAATTAATCCTAACAAATGATAGATTCATCTATCATATTTACTAAGAATTATTCAAAACATTTCCTTGACTGTTAAATTTGTCCTTTCAAAAAATATTCCTAGCTTATATTATAGAATTTACTAATTTAAAAATATATCATTTATTGTCTGTGTATACTTTTTCAAATGATGATTCTCTTGTTTATTTGGAATTTTTAATATATATATATATATATATATATATATATACCTGCGTAGTTAACTTAGTTTTTTTCTAACTTCCCTTAATATTTAAAAATAGTAATGAGGAACGTTCGTTGAAAAAAAATTGTCATTTATTTAATGATGATATGTATATAATTTGACATTTATTTATGCACATATATTCTCTTCAGCAGCAATACTTATTCCTTCACAATATTAATTGTAAATTCATGCGTAAAAACTTTAAGTATTTATTCATTGAAATCTTTGTTTAATAAAAACTCTTATAATTGTTACTTGTTATGAGAAATCTGCTAATCACCCCTAATTTAAAATTTTTGTCGTATAGCGTTGGTAGAGTAATTACTTATCGATTGTGTCCTTAAACTAAAGAAAATTACAGTGGAACCCCGATGTTAAGACCACCCCGCAAATCCGCCAACTTTTTCACGGACCGTTTTAAAAATGTATTCATACACACATAGTAAAGTTTCGGTATTAAGACCACCTATATTTCGCTATTGAGACCACTAATTTTTGTAGAAAACATTTAACTACACCTAACAATTTTCATAAAAAGTTTTTTCCAAAAATGCTATAATAAATCTGAAAATTTGCTCTAGTACTAAATAAGATGGAAAATTTTTTGAATTTTTTGACAAAAAACATTTTTTAGAATAAATTTTCAGTTCATCTTGTTCAAATTTTAATATGGTTTATGTTTTATATTACCACATGTTTAAGATATCTTTTTCTTCTAACATAGTTAGTCAATTTATTATTCTTATTTTTTAAATGATATTAAAACTTTCCTTAGGTTAGCTAGATTCATCATAATTTTTTTTAAATTTATTAAGATTTTTGTAATTGAAACTTTCTAAATTCAAATTTTTTAGCTCTTGTTTTTTAGTTAAATCAATACTAGTACATTGTCATTTATTCTTATATTTTTTTTCTCTTTAAATTTTTTTCCTTTCTTTAATATTGAATTTGAATATCTTATTTAGATTTATTAGATAGAGAGAAAATTTTTTAGTTAAATCAATACTAGTACATTGTCATTTATTCTTATATTTTTTTCTCTTTAAATTTTTTTCCTTTCTTTAATATTGAATTTGAATATCTTAGAAAATTTTTTAGCTCTTGTTTTTTAGTTAAATCAATACTAGTACATTGTCATTTATTCTTATATTTTTTTTCCTTTCTTTAATATTGAATTTGAATATCTTATTTAGATTTAAGCATAAATGTGTGAAAAAAAGTTAAAAAGAAATGAGCTAAGTTTGGGAGAAAAAATTGAATTGTTGAAAGATTCGACTGGCAGAAGTCAAAGGCAGTTGGCAGAAAAATTCAATGTAAGCAAAACCCAAGTCCAATCTATTTTTTAGCGTAAAAATATAATCATGAGTTCGAATACATCAATGAAGAGGAAAAGAGTTTCAACATCCTCGAACTTTGAAGATATAGATGAGCTAGCTTGGCAATGGTTACAGAAAGCCAGAAGTATACATGTGCCTATATCTGGACCAATGATACAAGAACGCACTTATTTTTGCTGAAAAACTGGGTAAACATGATTTTAAAGCATCACAGGGTTGGTTGAATAGATTTAAAAACAGGCATTCAATAAAATTTGGAGCAATTTGTGGCGAAAAAGGATCTGTAGATATGGAATCCGTAGAAGAATGGAAGGTGAAAGTTGTAGAATTGATTAAAAATTATAAATATGAGGATATCTATAATATGGATGAGACGGGCTTATTTTACAGATGCTTACCTAATAAAACTTTGAAAGTGAAAGGGGAGCAGTGTATAGGTGGAAAAAATCGAAGAATAGAATCATAGTCTCGCTTTGCGTTAATATGAATGGTCAATTTGAAAAACCACTCATCATTGGACACAACAAAAAGCCTCGCTGTTTTAAAAATGTTAATGTTGACAAGCTCAACTTTAAATGGTCACACAACAAAAAAGCTTGGATGACTTCAAGCGTTTTCAGCGAATGGTTGAAAACCTTTAATGATAAACTTTGACGTCAAAAACGTAATGTGCTTCTCTTTTTAGATAATGCACCATCTCACACCAAAATTGAAATGACGAACATCAAATTAGTTTTCTTGCCAGTCAACACCACTTCTGTTCTTCAACCACTCGATCAAGGAATAATCCAGTTTATCAAAACAACATATCGAAAACAACTTTTACGGCACATTTTGTTGAAATGCTTCGAACATGAGTAAGTTGGTTAATGTGCTACAAGCTTGTAATTGGATTACACATGCAGTTTCAAAATGTAAACAGTCTACTGTTCAAAAATGTTTTCAAAAGAGTGGATTTCATTTTGATGAAATAACCAGTGAAGAAGAAACTGAAAACTATCATTCACTGAATGGACTGATAGACGAAGTGACAAGTAGGTTAAATATAACTAACAAAATGACAGCTGATCTGTATAGCTCAATAGATGAAGATGTAGAGACGTCAGAAAAGCTCTCTGAGGGTTGGGAAGAAAGAATGGTGAATGAATATCTTAATGAAGCAGATAAAAATGAAAGTGATGATGAAGAAGATAAGGAGGAAGAAACGGTTCAGTCTGGCATTAGCTCAAATGAAGCGTTACATATGATTGAGAAAGTAAAAGAGTATTGCCTCGAAAAGGACATGAGTGATGTCTGGATGCACCTATCAAAAGCAGAATCCCTACTTCAGCAACAATTATTCTTTTGTGAAAACCGGAAAAAACAAGTAACGATTGATTCTTTTTTTAAATCAAAATAAAGCTTTAATGTGTTTTCTTTGTTTTTTATGATTCACGTCTGTTAACTAAAAAATTCACAATTAGGACCACCCCGATAATACGACCAATAAAGTTTAGTCCCAAAGGTGGTCTTAATAACGGAGTTCTACTGTAATTTCATGGATTTATACCATTTTTAAAATAAAAAGAGTGATCACTGTTTGGAAACATAAAATTATGGCTTATTTTAGGCTATGGAAGATTGCAATTTCCTTGAAATTTTATTTTCAAGAGGAAATTATATCAGTGGAGATGACTACTAGCATTATTGGTTAAAGTATTTAGGATTTTTTGTGCATCTAATGATTAGAAAAGGATTCGAAAGTCCTTGAATTGTGTTTTCCTCGATAAGTTGTGCTTATGCACTGCAAGTCTTATCTGATGCAATTAATCCCTCCTTGGGTTCCTCTTTCTTCGCTGTCTTAACCATATTAGTGCTGTGCTCGTACATTAAATATATGTTTTTATACTAAATCGGCCATGCTGTTTCATTTTTGTACATATTTTTACATTTAAGATTTGGAAATATCTATAAGTGTTAATCAAATTTGCGGCTTATTTCTAAAGATTCTCTCCAAAAACATTCATTCAGATTTTATATGAAATATAAGTTTTAACCATACAATTTTATTTCTAGACTCAGTTTTTGCTTTTAACGTTTGAAAATATCTGCAAGTATCAATAAAATATGTGGTTTATGTCTGAAAACTGTTTTCAGATATATCTTAAATTTTATATCAAAACAACAATGCTCATATGGACTCAATTTTCGCATTTAGGATTTGAAAATACCTCTAAGTGTCAATCAAATTTGCAATTTACTTCTAAAATTTGTCTGAAAAAATATTGATATAAATTTTACATGAAATATTTACCAAATCCATCATGCTGGCTTCATTACATCGCATCTAGTGGTATTAAAATGTTCGTCAGTGTCAATCAAATTTGCAGTTTATTTTGAAAACTATGTCCAAAAATCTTCTCTCTAATTTTATATTGAATATATCTTTTTATAATAAATCAACCATGCTAGCTTTATCTCACTCAATTTTTGCATTTAGAGATTTTAAAATGTCTGAAAGTGTCAATCAAATATCTTATTTACGTCTAATGTCCGTAGAAATATTTCTTAAATTTAAATAAAATATCTGTTTTTATAACAAATTGAAGATGCTGGTTTCAGTTTTTGCATTTAGGATTTTAAAATATCTGAAAGCTTCAACCAGATTTGAGGTTGACTTCTAAATACTGTCCCCAAAAATATTTTGAAAATTTCAAATAAAGTATCTATTTTTATACCAAATCAACTATATTTATTTTATTTCTGTATTCCATTTTGGCAAATAAGGTTAAAAATATCTAGAAGGTCAATTAAATTAGTAATCTATACCTGAAAATCCGTTCTGTAAAAAATTTTCAAAAAAATGGTTATATATTAGCTATGTTATAAAAATATAATTTTTTTTATATATTTTGTTTTATAATACATTCTTCAATCATTTTGAGTATAAAATATTTATTTAAAAAAATCGTTGTAAAATCTTTTGAACTTTAGTAAGAGAGAATTAAGCAACCTGAAAGGTAATTAAAAGAGAAGGTGTGATCAAAAGAAATAATTTAAAAATCTTTACTAAATGGAAGATATACAATGTTCTAATGAACTAGAAAGTGGTGTAATGATATAATATTGGGTGCTTCAAAAAGATTTTGACCGTAAAAAGAAGTTCCTCTTTTGCAAATGAAAAATCTTTAAATCTATGACTTATCATCTAAGATTACAATGATCACTTAACTAAGATGGGTAATAAATTTGACATAAATCTGTTCAAAAGAAATCCTAATAAATTTTTCGAACACACATTGGAGAAAAGTTTATTTCTAATGAAAAAAGTGTTAACAAGTAAGGATCATCATAGAATGAATATCAAAATTACATACTGTAAAGTATAGAAGAAATTAAGTAAAAACTACCAGCTGATAACGAATTTGTATCCAAAACGATGGAGGTCCTATCAAGATACCTAATTTACTGACAAATGAAATATTTTGAGTAAATTAAACAACTAAAGTTGGTTATTTAAATAAATTAAACAAATAATTAGCGGAGAAATACTGCAAGTAGAATTTATTTTGAAGTTTATATATTAGACATTGATTAACAGCTTTAATCCCTTTTTTGACACGTTTAATTGATTTTCATAAAAAAATGAGCAGCAGTACAAAATTGGGCATACTTAAAAATGGTATATATATGTGAAAAAGACTTATAAATATTTCAATAACATTTTTAATTTTGACATGAGCAGTCATATATAAATTAATATTTTGACAGATTTTATTGATTTTCATAAACAAGGAACATCACCAGTATCTTAGCATACTGGAAAATGTCAATATATGTGTAAACATTTTACATATTATTTAAATAAAAGTTCATTTTTGAGATGAGCTTTAAAATATAAACCAATTTGTCGATAGGTTTGGATTATTTTGATAAAAAATGGACATCACCACTGAATTCAGCATAGTTGAAATATATATTAATATGTATTAAAAATATTTATTTTGAGCGAACAAATTTAGCTCAGCACTAATAGGGTTGGTTGGTTGGTTGGTTGTTTGGAGATATCAAAGCACTTTCAGCCGTAAGGCTATATGCTTGCATTATGCTTAAGATGGTTAATCACAGTTTTTGTGAATTTGTTTTTAAGAGTTGGGAGCCTTGGGGATCGAACCCCTGACCTTAAACTGTTAGCTGAGAGGTACACCCTAAAAACCAATGAGGCTCAGCACTAATATGGTTAAGTATAAAACTTGTACTTATTTACAATAAAAAGAAAAAAGTGCATGAACACAGATTTTCTGCAAAATCTTTCATAATAGTTTATGATCAATCGTTTTTGGAATTTTATTTTGTATAGATATCATTGGCAGTTTCCCTTGAGAAATTGTTCACCGTAAGTATGTTTTAATTAACTTTAGTTTGAGAAATTTCTTAATGTCAACTAAATTATCAAAGCAATAAAACTATTAGGAAATGCTGTGAATCGATTGTTTATTACAAGGTTCAAAAACATGCGGTATGCTTACTGTAGGAAGAAGTAAATTTAGAGAGCTTGAAGATTTTCAACCAATATAACCATCAACATCTTTAGTTTTTTTGTAACTGCCTCTCCATCAATGCTCTCTTTTATTGTAGTGGCCTTAAGTTCTGTTTTTTCTTCCTTATTTCAGCTGTCTTTAAATTTAAAAGCTATTTAGAAACTCAATAATTTAAGAAGCATTTAAGTTATTTAAATCTACATTCCATAGACTGAATAGCTTTAAAATAGACTGAATAGCGGGGCCCCTTTAGAAGCAGGCCGAAATGCATCAATAACCAACCATGACTTTTTAGAACCTAAGAATTTGTAATATCGAAGCATCTTATAGATAAGCTATTTTTTGACGAAATTATTTTATATTTTATTTTTCTCTTTGTATACCTATGTTTAATTTAATGATATATCGCTTAGAAATAATAAGAATATTTTTTTCTTTTTTTTGAAACTTTTCTTGTTCATACCGAAATTTAAATGAACAATATTTAGTTAATAATATTTTTGAATATGGATATTTTAAAACCTATGTTCTTCTTATATTTAATATTTATTCAAAAAGAAATAAATTCTCAGTCATTTAACCTAGATGAAATTCTAAATGTTGTTTATAACATTAATATAGTTTCAGATCCGAAAGTTGAAGTAATAAATTTAATTTTATATTTATTTTATTTATTTATTTGAAAAAACAGAAATATCATTATATAGTAAGAAAAAAGCCCACGAAGATGAAGTGTCTCAAAAAACTAAAAGGAGAGATGATATTTGAAAAAATGAATGAAGATATATAAACAATCATTCATACATTCTAAAACATTGTCTAATTAATATTATAAAAACAGAAAATACATGAGATGTAAATAAATAAATCGTTAGAGGTAATTAGTATACACAGCAAAAAAAATTAGATTTATTGACTGGGTACTATAATTTAACTTTTTAAAAAAAAGAGTGATTTCTTAAACATCTTGAGATTGAGAATATGTTTACATATTTTATAGAGTAAACAAAATTGGCTATCAGAAATGATCCTATTGAAAGGATTCACGCATGGTAAAAGTGAAGAGTTTGTTATAAAAATAATTTCATTTTTATAAAAAATCAAATGTTAAGAAAAGATATTTTATCGAAGCCAAATTTCTAATACGATATAAATATATTTTGATTTAACTCAAGAATCCATCATATCAATTTTTTATAATCTTCCATACCTGGACAGATTGTAATGATAGTCATGATCGTGAATTGACAGCTAAATCCATCATATCAAAAAAATCTTACACCTGTGTTATAGTGATGTATCGGATATCCACTTCCGCAAAAAAAATCATATCCGCTTCGCATCCTCATCTGCGGGTTTTTATTATTTCAAAATACGCATCCGCACTTTTTCTCTAATATCTATCTTAAATTATTCCATTAAAACTATTCAAGCTTTAAATAATATAATATATCGATTCCACTAGAACCGCTCCATTCGAGAGATGTCGTCAAAATGAGTCGCACACGAGCAATGCATACCATTCCACATTATATTTATATATATCTATAGAAAAAGAGTAAAAGAGAGAGAGGGGAAGACAGAAGCAGACATAAACAGAAGCACATTGTGCAAGTCATGGACAACACAATGTTTAAAAATATAATGTTTAATGAAACTTTTCTTGATCCAAGGTTTAAAAGTAAATTTTTTACCGATTTTGAAGTAACAAATAAAGTGAAAAATTTTCTTTTAAATTTATATGATGAGGATAAACTCGATAACAATGGCAATGAAAGTAAAGTGTCAAGCTACAAAAAAATGAGGAAAAGTGCTGATGAAGTTTATACTTCTTTGAACGAAGTTATGGATTCTATTTTAAATTCTAATAATGAAGAAGAAAACGAGCAAGAAAATGAAGATAATGTCGTTTGTAATGAAGAAATTCAAAAAGAACAATGGCACAACTATTCAAAACTTGGATTGGTGGAAAATCAAAGGAACAATTTCCCTTTTTATCCAAAATTGCATGTCAATATCTCACTTGTCCTCCTAGCACTGTTCAAAGCGAACAGCTTTTCAGTACGGCTGGAAATATTTAGAATGACAAAAAAAAGGCTACTAGGAAAAAAAGTTGCAAAACTTTTATTTATTAAAAAAACTTACCCGTCTTAACCCTATTAGTGCTGGAAAAAATTTGTCCACTCAAGTGCTGGGGGGGGGGGGGGCGTAAAGTGCCCCCCCCCCCTATTTTTCTCAGATATTAATAAGTTTTTATAAATATTTTTAATGTTACATATATATTTCAACTATGCTGAATTCAGTGGTGATGTCCATTTTTTATCAAAATCAATCAAACCTGTCAAAAAATTGATTTATATTTGACAGCTCATCTCAAAAAGGAACTTTTTATCTAAATAATTATATAAGTTTTTTACACATGTATACCCATTTTA
Source organism: Nectonema munidae (assembly GCA_030549495.1). Taxonomy (NCBI): domain Eukaryota; kingdom Metazoa; phylum Nematomorpha; class Nectonematoida; family Nectonematidae; genus Nectonema; species Nectonema munidae. Next base: position 24,601 of record JAUIRK010000890.1, read on the forward strand.
AAATATGCTAAATTCAGTAGTGATATTCATTTTTTTATGGAAATCAATCAAACCTGTCAAAAAATTGATCGAATTGTGACAGCTCTTAAAAAGAAACTTTTTATCTAAATAATTATATAAAGTTTTTCACACATGTATACCCATTTTCAAATATTCTGAATTCAGTGGTGATATTCATTTTTTATGAAAATCAATAAAACCTGTTAAAAAAGTGATTTACATATGACAGCTCATCTCAAAAAAGAAATTTTTATCTTAATTATATAATGTTATTTACACATGTACACCCATTTTTAAGCATGCTGAATTCAGCGATGATATTCATTTTTTTTAAAAATCAATTAAAGTTATCAAAGCATTGATATATATATGACAGCTCATCTCAAAAAAGAAACTTTTAATCTAAATAATTATATAATGTTTTTTACACATATATACCTATTTTTAAGCATGCGTATTTCAGTGGTGATATTCTCTCTGGTAATTATTTTCTTAATTTATTTAATAAACCAACTTTAGGTGTTTAATTCACTCAAAATATTTCATTCTACAGTAACTTATGTAACTCGATAGGACCTCCATCTTTTTGGCTACAAATTTGTTATCGACTTGTAGTCTCTACGTCATATTATAATTTACAGTATGTAATTTTGCTATTCATTCTATGATGATCTTTTCTTGGTAGCTCTTTTTTCATTAGAAATTTTTATTCTTCAATATGTGTTCAAAAATTTTTTTATAAGGATAAAATTACTTTTTTCCTCTCTCAAAGCATTCTGATTAAAGAATCTTCTTGATGATCTTAGTCTTTTTTTTTTATCAGTATCGTGTATTTTATCATCAGGCCTGAATATTTATCAACCAATCTCAGTTTAAAGGTTTTTTTCTGATGAATCATTCGTGATGTTCATTTTTCAATTACAAAAAGTTGTTCAAGTTCTTCATCTAAAAGATTCTCTCTTTGACGTAAAACGAAAAAGATGGACAAATTCAATTTAAATTAAAAAATATCTTGATAGTGACTAAATTCTCACATATTGGCATCTGTGCCATTTTTGATAAATCTCACCTATTCTAAATTTTTAGATTTCCCACCCATCTTAGCTAAATGTTAATTGTAATCCTAGATGATAAGCTAGGATTTAAATATTTTTCATTTGTAAAAAAAAAGGAACTTCTTTTTCACATTCAAAATCTTTTTTCAAGCAAATATTATATAATTAAACCACTTCCTAGTTCATTATAACGTGGTAGATCTTCCATTTAGTCAAGATACATATTTTTTTTTATTTATTTGTTTTGATCACATGTTCTCTTTTCAATTAGTTTTCAACTTGGTTCCTTCTCTCATACAAATTTTCAAAAGATTTTATAATACGTTTTATTTTTTTAATAAATATTTCATACTCAAAATGATTGTAGAAAGTATTATAAGCCAAAATATACAAAAAAAAAGTATATTTTTACTATATACCTAATATGCAGCCATTTTTTGAAATTTTTTTACAGAACTGATTTTCAGGCATACATTACTAATTCAATTGCCACTTCGAGATATTTTTTAACCGTATTATCCAAAATCCAGTACAGAAATAAAATAAGCATAGTCGATTTGGTATAAAACAGATATTTTATTTTTTTGAAAATATTATTGAAGACAGTATCTAGAAGTAAACCGCAAATCTGATTGAAGCTTTCAGATATTTTAAAATCATAAATGCTAAACCTGAGTCCAAAAATGAAACCAACATCCTCCATTTGGCATAAAAACAGAATATTTTATTTAAATTTCAAAAATATTTCTGTAGACATTAGACGTAAATCGAACATTTGATTGACACTTTCAGACATTTAAAACCTCTAAATGCAAAAAATGATTTCAGAAATAAAAATTATCATGGTCGAATTGGTATAAAAAATATATTTCATGTAAAATTAGAGAGAATATTTTGGGATATAGTTTTCAGGCATAAACCGCAAATTTGATTGACACTTGCAGTAAAACCTCTAAATGCGAAAAATGTGTTCAGAAATGAAATCATCTTGATCTATTTGCTATAAAAACATATATTTCATGTAAAATTTGAATCAATATTTTTGGAAACAAATTTTAGAACTAAACGCAAATTTAATTAACACTTATAGGTATTTTCACATCCTAAACGTAAAAAATGAGTCCAGAAATGAAACCAGCATGGCCGATTTAGTATAACACATATATTTCATTGTAAAATTTGAATGAATGTTTTTGGAGATAATTTTTAGAAGTTAACCGCTAATTTGATTAACACTTATAGGTATTTTTAAATCCTAAATGTAAAAAACACTGGTCAACAATTTTTTACTTTCTGAATGTTATCTAGATTTCTACACGTGAATTTGCGTATTCTGGCACTGCTGAATCAGGAAATGGCTTCCGTTTCTCTCCATCAGGTTAGGTTTTTGTGCTAAGTTGATCTGAAAAAATCAGATCTTGTGACAAAATCAATTACATTTTTGTGGCATTATCAGTTGATTTTTTCAACACATATCATCCTAAACATGTTTTTAAGAAAAAAAATGTTTTGCCAACAACATTTATTGATTACATGATAGAAACATCGATTACTGTCATCTGAATGGTGGGCATTGATAAAGGTAAGTACAAGTAAATTGCATGTTGCGTCACCACTGTTCAAACTTCAAGGCTTGAACTTCCGTTTCTTCGAACTCCTGGAATGTTCAGCGGCAGGGAGGTCTCTCTTCAGATTCCAACAGTAGTCAGCCATCATGACTGCGTCCCAGCGACCCTGATACCTGGTCTCCATCTCCTTCATGTCCTGGTGGAATCTCTCCCCCTGCTCGTCACTCATTGAGCCCAGGTTCTCAGGAAACCGGTTCATATGTGAAAATAGGTAGTGCATCTTGATGCTCATGTTGCAGCCCAGGTTTCTGAAAGCAGTCAGCATGTTGTTGACAAGTTCTGCGTAGTTTCTGGCCTTATTGTTGCCAAGAAAGTTCTTCACTACCAAAACAAATGTCTTCCACGCTTCCAGTTCCACTTCGTTCATTGAATTTTTGAACTCTGGATCTCTGATGAGCTGACGGATCTGAGGACCATCAAAGATGCCAGCTTTCAACTTCTCCATGGTCAATCCTGGAAAAGCCTGGCACAAGTAAGTGAAGCAGTCACCATCTTTGTCCAGAGCCTTGGTGAACTGCTTGATTAAGCCGAGCTTGATGTGCAGCGGTGGTAAGAGTATTCTGTCTCTGTCCACCAGAGGGTCGTTGATGACGTTCCTTTCTTTGCATGGCACCAATTCCTCCCGCACAGGCCAGTCCTTCGTGTAATGTTGAGCACGATCCTACTATCCCACATGCACAGAAAACATGGGTACTTGGTGAAGCCAGACTGTTGTCCCAACAAAAAGTTCACCATCTTCAGGTCAACACAAATAAAACACTTATGCTGATCATAACCAATTTTCTCCAGCACATACTTCACCGCTTCATACTTCTCCTTCAGTGTAGTCGAGTGAGCGATGGGTACAGAGGCAAACTGGTTGCCGTTGTGTAGCACAACACATTTCAGTGATCGCTTGCTGCTATCAATGAACAGTCTCCAATCTTTGGGTTCGTACTGTGGCACTCCAAGCTTGAGCAGAAGCTGCGCAATATCAGCACAGTACACCAAGTCTTTCTCTTCAGAGAAAAAACGGAGGTACTCTTGATGCCGGTTGCGGAAGAAGCTGATGCGAGCACTGTCAGAGAGGAGGTTTTTTTTCTTCAATCTGGATGCCAACAGTTCGGCAGAGTCCTTTGACAAGCTGAGGTCGCGAACTAGATCATTCAATTCCTTTTGGGAAAATGGATGTGGAGCATCATCTTCAAGAACCACTTCTTCTTCTTCATGTCCTTCAACACTGGAGGCATCTTCGTCACTAATGTCAGGAATTTCGCCGAAGATAGGCACTCGAATTGCATCACAATGAGCTACAGGACGACGTGCTGATTGAAGATCAGGATACTTGAGGCTGTCCCGGTTCTTTCTGTTGATTCCAGACACATCAACAGCGCAGAAGTAGCAGTCAGTGACATGGTTTGTCGGCTCCCTCCAAACCATGGGAATTCCAAACTTCAGACTCCTCTTGCTGTTGGTCCACCCACGCAGAGTCTCGGTGCATGCTTTGCACACCATGTGTGGCGCCCAAGCTTTATCCTGGTCACCAAGTTTAATACCAAAATAAGCATGGTAAGCACGCCTTATGTAACTTGTGACTGGCTTCCTATTAGGAGCAATGGTGTATTCTCCACATATGTAACAAAACACATCGGGCTTATTTCTGCACGATCTTCTGGTCGAAGCCATATCATTCACCCACAAAACAAAAATGGGTACAAATTAGTCATAAATTGGCGCATGTAGGTATTGTACATTCTTCAGAGTTCGTTATTTCAAGAAATACAACTTTTTACCTGAATACTTCTTGTCATTAAAATAATTATTTCCAATCAAAACAATTATTTGACATGACATTTTACCCCCACCAACTTCTAAAATGCTCCACACATGCGTACATGTGAACAAAAATGTAAAAAACGACATGTGGCCATATCTCAAAAACTTGACCTGATTGAACAAAACTAATGTGAGTTTTGGATTCAGCGCATCAGATTCGTCCTAAATCAGCTTAAAAAATACAGACAACAAATTTGTTATTGACCAGTGAAATGAGTCCAGAAATGAAAACAACATGATCGATTTGGTATAAAACATATATTTTATGTAAAATGTGAAGGAATGTTTTTGGAGACAATTTTTAGAAGTAAACCGCAAATTTGATTAACACTTATAGGTATTTTCAAATCCTAAATGTAAAAAATGAGTTCAGAAATGAAAACAGCATGACCGATTTAGTATAAAAACATATATTTTATGTAAAATTTGAAGGTATATTTTATTAGATATATTTTTGATCAATCAAAATTTTGATTGATATTTTCTAAAAAGTGGCCATGATTATTGAAAAAATTAAATATATAAAGTGTTATGCGTTCCAAACTGTATATAATTATAAATTTTCAGGATATTATATTATATAGATCATAAGTTATAAGGTTAAGTGCAGATAATGTCAAAATTTTGCTGAAAAATTTTAATTTTTGATTTTGATTGACAGTTTTGGACATGAAAGGGTCATTCAACTACCATGAAAATGGTTTTAAAAGATGCAGCTAGCGATTTTAGGAAAAGTCACAAAATTTGAAGGGATATGATTCAGCCAATTTTCTACAATTAATTTTTTAGTGAGGGGGGGGGGCGTTTTAGACCCCCCCCCCCCCCAGTACTAATAGGGTTAAACTATAATTATTGTAAATAAATTTTTTTTATTAGTGTGATTTATATTTTTCTTTATTGTTGAATTAAAAAAATAGAAAAATAAATGAAATCGAATAGTGAAAAAATTTGAATTTTTTTCATTCGCATCCACTCGGATGTCAAATCTAATATCCGCAAATCTGAAAAAATTCACATCCGATTCATCTCTACTGTGTTACCCCATTTAATTATATCAAAATGAAATGCACAACAAAGTATCTTTTATATGGAAAACTATGATATATGGCATGTTAATATTTTTCAATGCTGTCTTCCAAGAATTAATATCAAATAGGTAGAGGGATAGTTTTCCTCCGTTTTGAATCTATGTAGGTTTTTGAAGATGTTATGTTAATTTTTCTAAATACGGTTAATCCCGACTTCGTTAATCCGAATCCCTCAATATCTGTATTCTCTACGAATAAATTTCTTAAAGTTACCTTAAATTCTTACTTTCATCTTTGAACAGGAGAACGATAAAAAATTTTAATAAAAATAATTAAGCATTAAATGTTTTGAGTTAACTATTTGAGTTATATTAGTTCACATTCTGGCGTTTATATATGAATTAAGATTTATTTATGGGTTATATTTGATAGAAAATTTCTGTTTTTTCACAACCTGGACAATTTCATTATTCGAATAGTTGAGGAAATTTAATTTTTGGCGAAAATTTCTTCTAGTAAATTTGGACACAATTATTTTGAGCTGAATTTAATTCCTAGTTTTTTTTTGATGCCACTGGTGAATGCTTTAACTGATTCTATTTTATATTATTTGAATTAAGCGCACCTATTAGAATCACTAATATTATGACAGCCTTGAAAGCGTTTCGTATTGACTCGGTTGTCATTAGTTCGATTCTAAATTCGGGCAATCCGACCTGTCCAATTAGGGAAGATTATTCTTCATTTGGATCCAATATCCACAATCAGTGGCTTAGCCAGAAAATAGAAGTTTGAGTGGCAGACAATCAATTTTAGGGGGGGGGGGGAGACATTTTTACCAAAAATAATGTAGCACATGTATTTTAAGAATTTTAGCTTGGAAATCATGAAGTATCACACAAATTTATTTTTTTGGAAATTTTTTTTAAAAAAAGTTGAATCCTTCTGGACTTTCTAGGAAAAAAAATTAAGATTTCATTGTTGACAATTTTTTTTGTATACTCTTTCAGTTACGAAACAAGCATAAGATTCTTCTTTCTTTCATGCAGTATTGAGCATCGTTGACTTCTTAAAACTCGTTGTTTTACAGTTGTATTGGCATAATATCAGTTGTTAGAGAGTCGTCAACTGAGCAAAATGTTAGTTAGAGGAAAGAATCTTGACACATTTGTTTTTGTTTGCAAGAATATACCAACAGAGATTGAGGCCGCCAAACAACTGCATACATATCAAAACATTCTAAAAATTCAAAAGGAATGGGGGGGGGGGGAAGGGAGGCCTCTGTTGACAAAAAATAATAAAAACTTTAAATTCAGACAGTTTTGAAAAATTTCGTTTGAAACCAGGCTCGTTGAGTTGAAGTCGTGATGATTATTGTGACTCTGATTTTAAAAATAGTTATATTCATACCAGTGGCGGATCCAGAAATTTCTTATAGGGATGCGGAAATCTATTTAAATTTTTTGCAATTTTGCTAAAAGTCTTCAGAGAATACGACAGCTGTATTATGTCTTTTAGAATCACTAATTACCTATGTTTTCATATTTTTAAACATTATTTTGCCATGAATAAATTGCAAAAATTTATTTTTTATACATGTATACATTAGTAAGGGTAATTTTCGAAGCCATTTTTCATAGGGGGGCCTAGGCCCACGAGGTCCGCCCCTTGGATATAATTAAAGAATGAGTTTTTTATTACACAAATAACTTGTAAAGGAACAAAGCCTATTTTTGTGAGTAGAAAGTTTTTGGAAATTTTTTTTCCAATAAATACATTTTTAAATGCTATTGTTTTTGCTTAGATAAAAAGGTTACAGACAATATTTGAAAATCTTTTTGAAGACAATGTAAGAAAGATACTAACATACAAATACAAAGTAATAAAACATTTTAATAAACCATGTTGAAGAAAATAGGTCAACCATTTTTCTTTGCGACATAAAGCAGAAATCTTTCAATGACTATCGGAAATCCATTTTAGCAAAATATCTTGAAATATGGTACATTAGTTATAAACTAACTAGTGAGCCAATATCTCTCTGAAGTACAGCGCTTCCTTTAGAAATTGAAAGTAAATTCTCTGTTATGCTCAAAAATTAGGATGGGGTGATTTATCGTCCTTCTCTAAATCCGCATTTGTGTATATAGAATCAAAAAATAAGAAGTAAAACTGCTGTAAACATTATTACGCTGTTTTACGATTCAAATTCAACGCCTTTTTGTGCTAATGCAGGGATTCAATAAAATGAAAAACAAACAATAAGAAAGTTTTTGCCTCCCCTATTTTTGTGGCGCCCACGTCAGCTGTCCATTTTCTCCCCCTCCCATTTCCTACCATACATGTGATTTATTTAGAATGCGAATACAGAGAATGCTCCTGATTATTTTTCTGATTCATTGCGAGAAGAAGGAAGCCCGCTGGGTGAGCATGGAGGCGTCATCTCCTCACTAGACTCCATCAGTGTCTTCTCAAAACTCGGCCAAAAGTACCACTGTGTTCTTCCCAAAGTGAACGTGACGGCGTTGCTGGTGATGCGAGAGCAATTCCGGAAAAAGGAAGAAAGATCTGCTTTCGCAGAAGCTAAGCGTGTGACCAAGCTTTTAAAGCATCTTTCTAAGAAGTGCTTGTACTATGTACGCTACTTTTTCCTTCACTTTTACTCTTCCTGTACATTTTCCCCCTTTCTCGACTATTGCTCTGTCGGTTGAGGCAGGGCGCTTTGCAGAGTCTCAATGTGAAAACCGTGAATCCAAATCCAAGGATTTGCAGAAGGTATTTAGCACAATCCTTTTGGAATAATTATCATCACCATCATCATCATCTTTAATTAGCTCTATAATAAATAATATTAAAATAGTGAAAAATTAAAAATGTCTCATTTTTCTGGCTCCCGACTTTCTTTAATTCCGTAGACAAATATTCGATGAAGTTTATGAAAAATGATGCGTAAACAGTCACTAACCCTGTTATAACAAAATATATTTTTTTGTTCAAGTTTTTGATAAGATTTCTACCTCGAGTCTAACTCCCTTGGATTTCCCCTTCCATTCTGATTCTGCAACTCTAGTTCATGGGAGGGCAAAATGCGATGCATGATTCTTTTCCATGTGGTGGTCCTATGAACTTTTTAGAGTTTGAAATGGCTATCCCGCTGTTTGGAACAAATTTAAATACTGGAAATCGAGAAATTTTTGCTAAAGATATCGCGCTGACAACATACGACGCTTGGATTAACCCATTTAAGACCAACCAAAGCAGACGATATCTAAAAAAACGCAGACGATTTATATTCAAAGTCATTGAAAAAAGCAGACGAAGATGAAATTACTTATGTTCCAAAATAGGAACATTGGTCGTAAATGGGTTAAAATAGCGAAAAATTAAAAATGTGGCCCCAAGTTCACATTTTATTTCTGAGTTTGGCCCACTTTAAAAAATGCTTGGATATTTAGATTTGGAGCCCACATGGTTGAAACTGGGAGCGAGAGAGAGTGCGAATTTTTAAAAAAATTTTAAATCAAAATTTTTTCGTTAATATATTGATTTTTTATGCAAGTTTTATATAAAAAAAATATAGTTCCTAATATGACTTGAAAGATAAAATTATTTTCGCGATGAAGGCAATAGGAAAGAAAGATAATTAAGAGCTTTATTTGCAAACACGTAATTTTTGCTTTACAGAGTACTGGTGGCTGGTGGAGTTATGAATTCTGCTACAAAAAGCACATTCGTCAGTTTCACATGCAGAACAATCAAAAGAGAGGCATGGAAACAATTCTTGGATTCTACGTCAAGCCCAACAACGAAGGTTCCTCCGTGGTTCGCCATTTTTTTAAATCTTGCTGCGTTTATTTTTTCACAAATATCGATCTATGACCATGTCTGTTTAGTGTAAAAATGTTTACAATTTGGCGGCCATATTTTAAAAACATTAGAAAGCTCTGAAATTTTTCAAGGGTTTAAATCAGTGTTTCCATAACTTTTTTGAGCCGCGACACACTTTTTACATAGAAAAATTGCGCGACACACCACCAAGCAGAAACAGAAAGTTTTCAATTAAAAAATAAATGGTTATTATTGGCGTTTCTAACCACTTAAAAACAGAAAGTTTTCAAAATTTAATGATTGAACCGCGTTATTCGAAGTCGTGCTGATTGAGGGATAACTGTATCTTTTCATTATTTCTAAAAAATCTCGCGACACACTTGGAAAGTTTTTGCGACACACAGTTTGGGAAACACTGGAGTTTAAATGATGGTGTGACGCTAAAAATAGTTCAAGCTTTTACGGGTAACTCACATATGTCGCTTATATCTATGCCATTTTGGTTTTATTTCATTTTTAAAATTCTTAATTTTCTTTTTTCAATTTCATTATTATAAATTGTCTTTTCACAATTCTTTCGATTCTAAACTTTCTTTTCACAATTCTATTTTGTTTTTGTTCAATTCTAAGGTGTGTTTTCACAAACCCTTGTAATACTTCATGCTATCTCTCTCATTTTTCAAAGTAAATAATATGGTATTGAATTGATTTTTGTAATATCATGGAAACCGAAAGGTTATAATTAAAATGAGAATAAGTTAATTCAATTTAAAATATACACTTTCTGCCTTTAGTAAACTCACACTTCCTTCTATAAAGCAGTTATCTTGTTATTTTCGTAACTTTTGAGTGACATAATTTCGCCCCTTTCAATTCAAGTCTCATGGTGTTGGATTGAAATTTTCTTAGTTCTTACAATTTTCATGTGTGATTTGATCCCATTATCATTTTTGAAGAGCGCAGCTGATTTCTTTATTTAACTGGTTAACGCAGAGAGTCGACTTTATAACTCTATGATCGTCTGCTTTTTAATACACATCGTCTGCTTTATATTAAATATCGTCTGATTATTCTTGTTGTTAACAGGTTAGCTCTTAATTTGGTCTTAACCAATTTAAGATCAAGCAAAGCAGACCACTTTAGTAATTCCTATTTTATTCTATTTAAAGTAGGAATTCGTCTGCGTTCTCTTTGGGAACATTGGTCGTAAATGGGTTAAAAACTGGTTAAGCCGAAGATTGTTGGGAATGAATCCACTTATAAACCAGTTTTTGTATATGATATCAAATTGGTAAATTGTTTCAATATGAAATCCATTTTCTTAGAATTATATGGAACCGATTTTTATCTATATGTGTGCTTAACCCATTGTACCATAGAAATCAGACGATATCTAAAAAACGCAGACGATTTATATTCAAAGTCATTGAAAAAGCAGACGAAGATGAAATTACTTATGTTCCCAAATGGGAGCATTGCGACTTAATGCGTTAAAGAGATTTCTTTAATTTTAAAGTTTGCTTCCTTTTAGGAGAAAGACAACAAATGGAAGATGAATTCGATATCATCTTCGTTTGCCAATGACAAAGTTGCATTCAACCTTAAACAATCCTACGTGAATGGCACATTCTGTCATGAGATAAATGGAAACAGATCTGCACAAGTCATCGTATGTTTCTTTGAATCACAATTTACTTCCCAACTCCTTAAGAATGAGATCAAAGATTAAGTTCTTATTAAGATTAATTAAAGCTTAATTAATTAATGAAAATATTTTTGAACTTTATTTTGTCAAAATGAAAAATGGTAGTTTTTTTTATCATTATCTTAATAAAAATATCTGCAGCAAAAAATGAAAAACCACATTTTCCATCTATAAGTTATTTTATGTTTAAGCGAAAATAACAAATTTATATTGATTTGTTACATAAATACTCCTCAACAAAAATTGGGCAGATGTGATTCTCTGAACATTTTGAATGTTGATACAGGTGCAGCAAAGTGTGCTATATTCATAGGAGAGTTAGGGTTAGTGGAGTAAGAAGGCGCGATGGACTAATCGCAACTCCTGTTTTCCAAAACTTTCCTCATTTTTAGTTACCTATCATCCTTTTTTGCCTGCATTTAAATGCTTAAACTTTTTGGATGAAGTACTTTTTTTCCATTGGGTCAGTTAAGGTGTATAATTTTTGACATGTTCAAAAATGGTAATTTTTATGCTTGTTTTAGTAAGTTTTTAGGATGTTTATTCTTATTTTTTGTGTGTCTGTTTTATATAATATTTACAAAAACTAGAAGTTAGAATTATTTTTAAATTGAAAAATTCGCGCCATAAAAGCCTCTCTCAAAGAAGTATTATGAGATTTATCAAATTTTTGAAAATTTTTCAATTTTTTTAATTTTGTTTTTATATTTATAAAAAATAAATGTGAGTAAGTATGTAAGTCATTTGAACAAAACAGAATCATTTATAAAACAAAAAAGCAATATATAAGTTTTAAAAAAAAACCAAAGACACCTTTGACAAGGCAGAGTGGAGGAGAATTTTCTCCGATATTCTATCGTCTCAAGATGATACTACGCATCAAGCTATCCCGGAAGAAGACGACAACATCACAATACCTGATGTTAATGAGTCACCTATCAATCTCAACTTCATCGAGAGCAATATCATCTATCCTCTCTCCAGAGATTCCTGCATGTGCAACCTTCACTTCAAAAATCTTTTTTTCCTTCTTTCCTTTTCTAGCTTCAGAAGTCTTCCTCTGTCTCAAGAATACTTTATATTAGAGAAAGTAATTCCGAAACTATTAAAAGCCGACATTATTGGAAGATGCTATAATCCTAAAATCCTGTCACCAGTCTTTGTAATTCCAAAAAGAAACGATAACTATAGATTTATTGCAAATTTCGCCTTTACAAAAGAGCTTTTCGAGAAGCCTAACTTCTCTTTGTCGACACCTGCGCTTCTACGGAATATTCCTCACAACTTCAAATGGGGTTGCAAAGTGGATCTACGAGACGCCTTTTACGGCATTGCCATCCATAAAGCATACCAGCCATGCTTCGCATTTAAACTCAATGGCATCCCGTATAAATTTAAAAGACTACCTATGGGAGTAGCGTTCTTGCCCGGCATTCTTCTATGCACGTTTAGAAGCCTGTTCCTAGAAAATCACGTACCCAAGACCAAGATCTAGACGACCTATTGATCAAAACTAATACTTCGTATTTAGTTTTGATCTAACCTTTTTACCCTTTTTGGACCAGTGTAAGACCTCCATTATCTAGGCTTGCCATCTGTTCAAAGTTTGTATAAAGAACACGCACAGAATATATATATTATATATATGTAAAATTAGATTTAAAGAATATATATTTTATTTTATATGTGAAAATGATATATTCACGGATTAAACTCAATTTGCTTTGATTTTTCTAAGATTTTTGTGAATTTCTTTTTTTTTTTATCATTTTCACCGAAGTATTTGGATTTATATATGCAATTGAAACCATATGAACCTGAGGTCGGATAAAGTTCGCATTAAAAATTGTGTGGTTAAAAGATTCCTATTTATCTAGTGGGTGTATTTTATGCAAAAATTTCGATTTGTATTGTAGCCTGACATCTATAAAGCAAACAGTAAATGAGGAAAAAAGTAAGTCACTATAATAAAGGAGACTTCTTGACAACCTAAGCAGTGTCTCAAGAAATGAAAATCGTCTACTTTAAATACATGAAATTCGGATGAAAAAGAAAACAGCTTAAAGTCTTCAAAATCCTGGCTTTGAAAAGGGTTATCATTTTTTTTAAAACTTTTTAACCCTTCAAGGAAGCATTGGGAGACGAGCGTGCAATAAAATAAAAACTGCGGTGCTTTGACTTTATAAAAGTTATGCAGACAATGAGGCTTTGAAAACCCAGACTATAATCCATTTTCAAAGAGAAAGAAGAATTTGATATAAAACTACTCAATAAAGAAATTGTCTACGTCGTTTAATGGCATAAATTATATCTTTTCAAGTTCATTATGAGAATAGTCAAGTTCATTATGGGAATAATCATGAAAAAGTATTTTTTTAGAGCTTAAAATATATTAATCAATTGAAAATTATTGTTCATTTCTTTAAGTTTCTTTAAAAAAATAAAACACTTAATTTTAGAATTTTAAATCAGAATTAGAAAATAATGGCAAAAAAAAGGCTTTTTTAAATATTTTTATTTTTATTTGCACGAAATAAAAATCGTCTGCTTATTTTATATAGCAACTAAGTTTATAATAATAGTCGTCTGCCTTAAGATTTCTCATTTTTTGACGCATGGCAAATCGAATGAATAAAAGACAAGCTGAAGAAAGAAGAAGGCAGATTCCTGCATCTCACGATCCGTATGGTGATTCCAGGTCACTTGCTATGCTTTCACAGGTTCCTAAATCTACAGCTTATCGCTGGATTAAAGAGGGTGATAAAAAAGATCAAAGAAGTGGTTGAAGATACCAAAAAGTACTTAATTACATAAAAAGTGGATGATTGATCGGATCGAATCGATTCCTAGAATCACTTTAGAAGAATTAGGAAGTGGCCTTTTACAAAATTTCAACATCAAATTGTCCAAGGAAGGTATCCGCATTCATTTAGATTCAATGCTTTATGCCTTAAAAGAAATTAGGTATGAATCAGAAAAAGGTAATCTGGCTGAAAATAAAGTGAAGAGAAAAGAGTTTGCTGAATCTCTTCTCAATTTTTTAGTCTGAAAACCTTCCAATAGTTTTCATGGACGAGACAAATTTTAATATTCATATTTCTCATAGCCAGGGACGTTCATTATCTGGAACCAGATGTACAGTTATTGCCGCTGGTTATAAAGGGGCAAACATTCACGTTATCGGTGGAATTAGTAGCATTGGAATGATCCACTATGAAATTAGACGTGGATCTTTCAAAAAAGAACAAGCAAAGACATGGGTAAAGGAGTGCCTTAGGCAGGCAAAGTTTAAACATCGTTGTCCTGTTCTTGTAATTGACAATGCCCCTTGTCATTCTGTTGTCGAAGAGGTTCTTATTGAATCGGAATTCCCTGATCTTCAAATTTTACTACTAGCTCCTTACAGTCCTATGCTAAATCCTATTGAATTCGTCTGGTCGATGGTGAAATCTAACGTTAAAAGTATGTAGGCAAAAAATATGCCCAGAATTCTTCATGATGAAAATCAAAGTGTTTTATCAAAATCAGAATTTCGATTGAGAGAGCCTGAAAGATTGATAGTTCATGGCCTATCTTTAGTAACCCCATCCCTTTGCTCTAATTTTGGAGTTAAAATACTGAGAGTTTTACCTAAAGTTATTAATCTTGAAAACATGGATTATTATTAAAATCTCACATTTCTTTTGTTGATATAATTTCTGTTTCTTCATTTTATGTTCCCATAATAAATTTACTTATTCTCGTTTTAACCTGAATTTTCTTATGATAACTAACTTGACCATATTTTAATGGGATTTTATTTATGTATATTTTTACTATTTTTGTGATTAACTTACTATTTTCATTATGAACTTGAATATTCTCATAATGAACTTGATTATTCTTATTTTGAACTTGAAAAGGTATAGTCATTCTCTATGGAAGTCATTTGCTTTTTATGCACACTAAAAGGTGGTTTTTGGAAGAGTAATAAAAATAGGAAGTCATGACCATATAAAAGGAGCTATGAAGCTTTTTTTTTTTAAAAATATAAATATTTTCTGTGTATTGAAATGAGATATATTGATAAGGAAGGAAATAGCAAAATATTTGCATTAATTTTATCTCATTCATTAATTTATACTCCGGGGTACTGCAGGAAAAAAATATTTACTGGCACTAGCAAAAAAAAATTAAACAAGTTCCCAATAAAATTCTCGGGCTAATTTTCTAACTCCCAAACTTACCAAACATAATTTTGCTATCAATATTAGTTAACTTATTAGTGATAAAATATGTGTAAAATTATGCCGCCGTTTTGGAGATTTATGTATTTTAGTGGGTGTCAGGACAAATCCCCCATCTCATCTGTTTAGACTTTAGAATGTCTAACATTAATTGCAGCATAATCATTTTCTAGTTTTTCTAACAAGGCAATATATTTTTACTTACATACACACAGACATATAGATACATACATACACACACATACATAGATACATACATACATACACACACACACATATAGATACATACCAGAGATGGATCTTGGTCAAAAATTTAGGCCTTATCGTGAAAAGTTGTTATTTAAAAGTTTAAACTAACTTTCCCGTTTTTATCAAAACATAAGTGGTTTAGTGGCTGCGAGGTTAAATGGATAGAAGCGCTGCTACAGGGGCGCACATCCGGGGGGGGGGGCGAGATAGCCTGTTTCTTTGTTGCGTCTTAATTCTTTTCATACAAGAGAAAACACGCTCGTTAATTGAAGTTGTAACATGAATTGCTAGTTTAATGTTGAGCATTTTGCTAAAACAAGGATGTAATGATTGATCTATTTGTGAAAACAAAAAGTTTGGGTTTGTGCTTTATCTTCAAAAAATTCAACAAAGTCAAAATTCAAGATACTTTGAAAGTTTTGAAATATGTTTCTTAAACTTTCCATGTTCATAATTCATTGTTCAAACAATCAAACCTCTTTATTGTTTCATGTTCATTGTCTGGAAATCTTCTTGAAAACTCGATCTGACTTATTTAAAGCCCGAATGAAGCTAAAACTGACACAAACTTATTGTATCCGAAAAAGCTTCCTGAATCGATTAAGTATTTATAGCGTATGAAATTGTCTTTATCATAAAAATCTCTAACTTTAATAAAACCATTTTGGAAAAAGTGTCCAGAAAATATATACATGATATTTACCCACGGAAAAAAAGTTAACGAGAAAAAAATAGTTTTGCAAAATGAAGTGAGTGATTAAATGTTAAATGATGGACACAAGTTATACATCACACACAGTAGCATGGCGTCTCATAGATAGCCTTTTGATTATCTTTGTCAAGACGGAAATAATGTTCATGATGTATAATATAACTTTCACTGTACAAGTTCAATATTCTTTTGCACTGGAAATGTAAGCGACCATTCTTTACACAGCTTTGATGTGATAAAAAAAGTGCATGATTACATACAATACATAAAAATCTAACATTAATTTTGTGAAGATGTTACAACAAACTGTCATGTTTAAAATAGATTTAACCTCGCTGTTACACTATATCATTTCATCAAATTCAATTTAACCAATCAAGTATAAAAAAAACAAGAGGGGGTGCCGCCTCCCTCACCACCACCCCCCTCCCCCCCAGGTAAATTACATATACACACACATAGACATATGGATACATATATACACACATACATGCATAGCAATATATCATTTGCTCTTTTTTTTAATAAGGAATGTATTTTTGCTTATGTAGTTTAACTGACACCATTTCTTGGAAATAGCTGTACTGTTGTTTGCTCATTTTTCTTACTTACATACTTAATTTAAACGAAATCTACTTTTCATTTAGAAGTCACTTTACTTCCACCCATAGAAGATGGAGTTTGTAAAGAGCTCAAATATATTAATAGATAACTCAAATCCATGGGGATTTTGTCATAGCACCATTTTAGTTGGGTGTCGCTTGACGGACTCTATGCATTTTTTACACCGGTAAACTTTGATTGTTTTTTAACCCATTAGCCAAGGTAACCCATAATAAAAACTAGATGTAAATTTTTTATTAGTGTTCTTTTAAGTATTAAAAAAATAAAATAGGGTTTTCAACTTTAATTTACATTAAAAAATGAAAAAACTAAATTTTGCAAAAAAAATTAAATATATTGGGTTAAGTTTTTATAACACTTGAAACACACACATATATATATATATTATTATTTTTATTTATTACATTTTCTTACAAATTGAAAAATAATGAAATATGATAGTGTGGCAAAACTTTTATTAAATTTTAAAATAAATACTTCTTTGCAATTTGGGCAAAACGTAGGTCTTTTGCACAAAAAATTGACCTTTTAACTTTTCTTGTCGTTTTGTTGTTTTGAAACGCAAAACACAAGCCTCGTTTTGCTCAAACTTCTTTGTCCACTTGTTCTGTTGAGTGCAGGAAAACCGTAAAAAGCCAAGGTTCTTTATGTTTTAGGCATTTCCAAAATAGACAGCACTTTCTGCTTTCTTCTGATAAGGCAAAGCAAGTTTTTTGATGAAAAATTTTCTGCCCGTTTTCCTTTGGGAAAAGCGTGGAGATGAAATAAGATCACCCAACTATTTAGAGCACAAATATCTAAAAGTGCAAAAACAGCAGGTCCTTTTCTTGATGGTTTATATGCACGATAAGCTTTTAACATCTTATTTCCAACATCTACGCCCCCTTTATATTTATTATAGGCTAATATGCTTTCGGTTTTGAAGCAATGTTAGTTACTTGAACTTTTTATGCTGAGAAGATAGCAAATAAACAACTTTAAAATTTCTACGCCTCTTAGGTATATGCGAGTAGATACGTAATCGGTAAATGTCTTTCCATTCGTTTAGCTTCATTCTTTTAGTGTGTTGGCCTAAAAACTATTGGGAGAACTTTGTTTGACTTATTGTGCCACACAAAGACAAACTTTTGAATAAGCTCAGACAGCAAGCGCGGTGTGGTAAAAAATCTATCAGTTATAAACCACAACCTTGAGACTTTGCGTTGTCGACTAATCTTTTCACTATTGTTTCCCCTGAAAAATAAGAGGATCTTTCAATCCAGACACTATATTTCAGGCCGCATGTAGTAGAAAAACTTGGAATCACAAATGTGATAAAATTTTATACCGTATCTTCCAGGTTTGTGAGGATCGTATACTTTCAATGAGGTGCGTCCTCTGAAAGAAACCAATTGCTCATCAATTGTAACAGCATGATGAGGAGTCCAAACTTTGAAAAAATACTAGCAAAGTGTGTGATGAAAAAGGTAATTTTGTCGTTATGTCCTTTTCTTTTTATAAACTTATAAAAAATTATAAGGAAAAAAAGTGTCTAAAAATGGGCTAGGTAGGGAGAAATCTGGGTTTTAATTTTCTGGTCCCTTGCCAATATATAAAAAAAAAAATATGATAAAATGTGGTGTATTTTGAAAGTTGTAGCAATGAATAAATTTGGATGTTTTGGTTCATTTGATCTAAAATAAATCAATATAAAAAAAGTATAAAAAAAGCATAGTCATGCTGTATATATGATGAACAACTTACAGTTAGAAAGGATTTGAAAACTCCAAAATATGTGAATTATTTTTACAAGCCCTTGAGGACCAGGAGGTGGACAAAATTTCTTATGTTTATGCTCAACTCTACCCTTAGTGTAGACGGAGTAAGAATATTGAGTTGAATCTGGAGCTACAAATTCTCATAATCTCATTTCAGATATTGAAGAGAGTAAAGAACTATCAGTAGTTAGAGTTGAGGAGTTTGAAGAAATCAAAACTTTCTTCCGAAGTAGACATGGAGAAAAAAATAAGATTTTTAAAAAAAACAGTAAAAAGAAAGAAAATAAAGAATCAAATAATCAATAAATAGTTCTTTCCTTTATATTGATTATAATAACGAATTATATCGATGTGCAAGTTATCATTTCCACGTTATGTAACGAGTAGAAAAAAAGATCGTTGCATGTATAAATAAAATGGAATTGGTATGGGAAAATAAAAAATCTTCTGATGTAAAGTGTATCAAGTAAAATATTGCTCAAATAATCAAAGATAGTTATTGATTTGATGAAAAAATATCGATGCAAGTAATCATCCCACAGTGGTTATGTTGATTATAAATAAAATGGAATTGCGTAATGGGAAAGATATAAAAAATCTTCTGATGTAAAGTGATATCAAGTAAACAATATTGCTCAAATAATAAAGATAGTTATTGATTATGATGAAAAAATATCGATGAAGTTATCATTCCACAGTGGTTATGTTGATGTATAAATAAAATGGAATTGCGTAATGGAAACTCATATAAAAAATTTGTGATGTAAAATAGAAAACATATTGTTTATATTTTATTTATAAGTATTAAAGTGATAGAGTATGTTATATGACCATTATCATGATATGTATGAATGAATTGGAATAAAAACTTTCCTCACATGAGTATGAAATTACATCTTTAAAATTATATTCTCCTATAGGGCTATATTTAATTTGAAGATAGATGCCGTTAAACTATTTCAAAAAATTATTGCTATAAAATTTAAATCTTCAGCAAAAATGCCATATATTACTTTTCTCTTGCCTTTTTTTCCTAGTTACATAGTTTTTTATTAAAAATATTAAAAAATTGCAAATAATTGATAGGTGTAAAATTTACATAGAGTCCGTCAACCGAGTAAATAAAAAAGAGTCCGTCAAGCAAGGGTTAATGTCAATTAGAATGGGATTGCGAACCTGGAGAAAACAAAGGAATGCGAGCTTCATTGAGACATTAGCACCAGAATACGGTGAAAAGGAATGGACAAGAGTAGGTGAGAGAAATGTCAACCTTTTAAGGATTAGTGGGATGCCTTTGTTTTAGGAAGTTACTTGAGTGTGTTTAGCCACAAAAGTTTGAAAATGACTCTGTTAACCCATTTACGACCAATGTTCCTATCTTAAATGGGTTAAGGGAAAAATGAAAAAAGTTGAGTGAAATAGGAGTTTCTCATCTTGTTCGAATATGGGTGTAGTTTTTACGGTGCAAGCTCATCTTCATCCGCCCTCTTGCTTCCTTTTAGTTTAGTTGTGATGAGAATGGTGTTGGCAAGAACAAAGACTTTATCAAAAGTCTCGTGGAAGAGAAATCCTGCTTCTACGTTCTTCACGTCAAAAGTGCCAAACTGTGTCCCCAAGACTCTGCTACCTCACCCAACTCAAACTCCACTTTACCACTCTCCTCAAAATCGCCTATCCCCACTGCGTTCTCCATCAAATGCGCGCCCTCCCTATCCAAACCTCAGTTTGAGCTCTTCTCTCAGGGTGGCAAAAGTATGTCCCTATAAGTTTTCACAATGACTAACCACCTTCGCGTTTACTGTATGTTCTCGTAAGCCCGAGGCCATAGACTAGTAGTTTCCAACCTTCTTCCAATGATGCGCGTCCATGAAAGTTAAAACGTAAATTGATTTAAGATTCACTAGTAGCTACGGTAAACTTTGTTTTATGTCCACTTTGTTTAAAATATACGTGCATTTGCTTCATCAAATAGAGGAAGCATAGTTGTCTTCGAATTTAAATGGTGCGCTAATCACTTCTGATTTAGATTTGTCCCTACTAACAAAATTTCTTTCATTAGTCTTTGCTTAAGGGTTACTTCTTAGCTGCTGATAATGTAAAATTATTTATTTATATTTAGGATGCCAAAAACCACAAAGAAAAAATATATTATTTTAAGTCTTGTAGGCGCTACCTTAATCAATTTTTTTCCTTCTAGAGTTTCCAATAGGGAGGTAAAAAATCGGTTTAAAAACAAATAATAAAAGAAAATTTTTTATCAAGTTTTTTTATTTATTTATAAATGAAAACATGCTCGACGCAAAGTAGATCCTTGATAATCATTATAATATTAGATGGATATAAATTTGAGTAATATAAAGCAATCCGAAGGTCTTCAAAGGGAAATCAAATTCCATCGAGATGAAATGTAAAGTTGAACGCGAGACTATGAGCCATTTGTATATTGAAGCATATTATATGGTAGGTATATTTATAAAATTATTATGTTAAAATTACACTAAAGGGTTGAACAAGATAAACAGCAATCAATCAATAAACAGATCCAAGTTTCATAACAATCACAAAGTTTAAGGCACGAAAAAGAGGAATAGAGATGAATAGTACATAGCAAATTCGTAAAATATAATAAACAGTGATGCTATAACATTAAGATTTTTGTTTCATCAACTTGAAAAATCTAAATCCTCAAAATGAAGATTTAAGAATTTGGAAGAACATGATACGGGGTAAAAAAAGGTATTCGCAGTATAGAAAAAAAAAGTGAGAACAAGTTAATTGATGAATTTGGTATACCCCAAGTTCAAGAAAAATACAGGAATATGAGTTAGAGTTTGCAATCTGAAGTTTATGGATTCTTTTAAGGAAGGCGGCATGGTTCAAAGAAGCCCAAAAAAGAGTGTGCTATCTAGTGTGTGCAAGAATATATGCACGGTATAAAGTCTTTTTGGCATTAAACGAGAGAGAATTACGCAATTTTAAAAATATTCCACTTAACCGAGGGATTTTTAGGATTATGGATTTTATATGACTAACCCAAGAAAGGTTATCACTTAAACTAACACCCAGAAAGTTTATCAGAGAAATCCTACTAATTCCAATTCTAAGAGAAAAATCCAGCTTAATGACTCTAGAAAACTATGATGCATAAAATGATCTATTAGAAAGGGAGCTTACTTACCAAATATTAAATTTATATCTAAAAGCCAAACTGTTTGAAGTTTGTGACAAATCATATCGAAAGCTTTCGAAAAGAAAAATGTCGAATAAAAAGCTTTTTTTCCGCTCAACGCTTTGCATCTCTTTTTGTAAAAAAAATTTGATTGATGAGTTTTATTAAAATCACATGTAAATTTGGAAAACATAATTTTTATATAAACTGGAAAGAAAAGTAGGGATAATAATCTTTTTACTGTTGACATCATTTTGTGTTGTAATAAAGTTAATTCAGTTATATGGCCTTGAATTTTACCAATTTTTTCCTTCAAATTCTGAATTGAAGTTTTGCTTCATGATTTTTAGTCACTATAACGTTTGCATCTAAATTCATTACTTTTTATAAGATTTGCTATGTGTTTGATTGAGACGCATTTGTGTAAAAATTATTTGTTTCTCTGATAAGGTTTACTGCGATTAAATTTCCAATAATCTACTTGAGTGGTATTATTCTAAGTTTTAGTGTTTTTAAGTTAGCTCATGAAGTTTGTCTAAGTTTTATGGTCCTGTCTCAATTTAGTTTGACTAGAAAGAAATTTTTTTCAAGATAATTGTTTTTTTGGATAAGTTGCTTAAAAAGCGCTTTGTAGAAGCATCTTTAAAGTTTCGTAGAAGTGAAATTGAAAGTTTTTTTGTAATTTTGTTAGCAATGATTATGATGTCTTTTTGGAAAATATATTTTCAATAATAAAATAGAAACTTTTTCGCTGCGGCATATAAGCTACATGCGGGTTGGCTTAAATTACTGCGAAAGTGTAACAAAATTCTACACTTCTCCCTGAGAGTATTTGCTTTTATGGTAATACTCTCTTAGTTTAAACAATGTCTTGTTTTGAACTGAGAGAGTATACTCATATAAAGATAGTATAATCTAGGGGCTAATAACAACAACAACAGCTACATGCAATAAGTGAAAACGAAGTTCATTGACTTATAAGGCCTAAAATTTGTTCTAACTCAATTATCTGATTTTGCATTCTTCAAAATCACATTATAGTGATTTAGAAACAAAATTGCCCAGATTAAAAACTTGATTTTGTCCTCCTCTACATAAATTGGAATCCAACTGGGGTTTCTAATGAGGTTTACCTCCATGCTGTTTGTAGATTTTAGCATTCAATGTAAAATAATAATTCTCATTAAGCATCATTTTTGCAAGTTAATTGTTACTAAGGTCCGTTGGATATGCTAGTGAGTGTCGAAATATATATACTGGTGCCGCGGTAGTCATCAAAGAGTTGATGCAATGTGAAAGGAAGTGTTAGTTTTATTGTCTAATCATAATGATCCATTTTAGAGAAAGTAAAATATGCCGATAGAAAGGAACAGAATGAAATTCTTAAAGAAGAAGAAGAAGAAGAAGACATTTCCGATGACTTCTTGGATCATTTTAAGAAACCACGTGAACACGAATACTCAACTCTTCCTTCAGATCGGATGCGCTTTAATGAAGCTGTTTTTTCACCTCAAAGTTTCTTTTTTAAAAAACTATTCCCAATTTCTCTAGTTTTTAAGAACTTAAAGAATGGAATCTGTTTCATTTTAAGTGGTAAAATAAGCTGACGGTAGAGGTCACGCTTAAGCGAAATTTTGAGAGGAAGGGGATGAGACAAATGGCACTTAAATGATTTATTATGGTACAAAAATTTATTTGTTGTTAAAATTTAGCTTTTGGGCCTTCATGTATAAAATTTTGGAAACCTATTGCTCAATCGTTCATACGTATATTTACATATATATTTTTTGGCATTCTTGACACAAACTTTCTTATTCGTTTTTATTTATACACGTCTGACACGAAAAACATATATACGAATACATTTATACGAATATATACGAGGGGCGCATATTCGGATAGCGAGGCGAGAGAATAATTTTGAATCTATGTGTACTTATTTATTTAAAAGACTTGTTCGGCTTGAAAGCAGACTTTCCAATTTACTCTTCTTGTTTTAAAGCTAAGTCTTTCAATGAATATTTAATATATATTTTCCTTATTAACCCATTTAGTTCCAGTGTTTCCAAAGGGAACACAGACGACTTCAGTAATGTATATATTTAATTCCATTCAAAACAAGAGTTTGCCTGCGTTTCCTTTGCGAACATTGGTACTAAATGAGTTAATTTTTGCTTCATTTGATGAAATAATCAAACCAAATTTGAGCTAAATTGATCAGAGGCAGTATTGTAGTCAGGAATTTTAACAAGAGTTCACAAATTTTTGAGCGAGGCAAATATTTTTTATAGCACACAACTATATAACAAAGTATTATTTATAATTTAAAGTGTATCCCTATTTATTGCTGTAACTGGAGGAGTTAAATTAATGTATACACAAGTTAGCATAAATATCCTTATTATATTTGCTAAATACATTTTAAACAAGCAATCTTTTATTCCTGAATTCAAGTTTATAGTATCTTCATTCTCAAACATTCATTTATTTGATGTTTTAGTTTTTCTTATATCGAGATTGCCATAAAAATAGTTCGCGCTCTTTTTGCAATTTCCTTCACATTTTTGTTATAAAACTAAAAACAAAGCAAATGATTGTGCTTTTATTCATGAAAGTAATTTTTGCTTTTTAAAGTGTCTCTTGTGATATTTTGGATATGAATGGTGAATGCTGGATTTGCCTTTAAGTAAAATCGGCTTTGACCCATTAGACGCCGCTGTACTCATTTCAGTACAGTGAAGGAATCCAAAGCTGCTCTATTTTCATGGGCTCTGATGCGTTGGTTTGTATGGAGTTCATTTCGCCCTTCTCGTATTATTTTGCGTACAAGCGATTTCATTATCCTGTAATTCCGCCACATCACTTATGCAATTGAATGCTAGTTCATATAAATTTGAGGTGCGTAGCAAATTTTCTTCCAAACATTTTAAACTCTCGATTCCTATTTAAAAGGGGCTACTTTAAATTCACGACTCCTTACCTGGCAAATCCTAGAACCAAGTCCTAAATGTATTTTCAAACAATTTACTTTTGCTAACTGAATACATGTGTAGGTAGGAATACTATGAGGATAGTAGCTAAGATGATTCTTTGCTTTTCTATGTTGGTGATCCAGTTTGGTTGCTAAAAATGTTTACATTTATAAATTTTAAAATTTAATTTTAAGCGGCAAAGTGTCTCGTACTGAGTAATCAATCCACGTAACCAATTCATTTGAAATGAATCAGGTCTGTTGACAATTGGTGTGAGGAGAGGTTGAGAAAAATCTTTTAGGTTGTCTCTTTCTTTGTAATAAATCGATTATGTTGTCTGTGACTTTTCATAGTGAGCTATTTTTCTTGTTTAGACCGAATGAAATTACATAAAGTAGTACAACTCCGTGACTTTTGTTGAGAATCTGTTGTATGATGTCTGCAGTAAATCTGTGAGCAAAGATGTGATGTTGTATTGACGATCATGTGATTGAATATATCGCTCATGATGAACTGAACGGCGGTGAAAAATCGTTCTCTAGCTGTTGCTGAATAAATTGGAGGTGTGAGCTCATCATTATCACTCTCTGGAGTATCACTCTCTTCTGTTCTATGTGGTGCTCTCAGGGCGATGATTTCTTCCTTTGTCAGCTTTTTTCCTCTCGCGATACTTGTGGAATTTTTTTAAACTTTATAAAAACATTATTTATTCAAAAAATCAAAAAGAGTCAGTAACGTATAATTTGTTTTTGATGGCCTAGTTTGCGAAATGACCGCTTGCAAAGTATTTGGGAGCGAATTGCCAGGTAGCAAACTTTCTGTGATGGTATAGTAGAGCATCTGGTATTCGGACAATTCAAATATCTGATATCAAAATCTCACTTTAACTAAACATTCTAACTTTTTCATTCTTTTGTCAACTTTTTATTGAAATTTTTCTTACATCTCCAACAAAAAAGATGAGCTTTTCGAATCATCTCCTATCTAATAGAAATTATCGCCGAGCTTTTAAGCTTCCCACTTGTAAACATATGTGTCAATTATTACATATACATCAACACCGGTTTGGATAAATTTTCCATGTGAGCAAAACGGGTCTATAATTTTCCGTTATTTTTCACTGCTATATAGAGTGATGAAAACACATAGTATTCATTTTGTGTGTAATCTGTTCAGCCTATTTTAAAGACTCATCAGACATTTGATCACACCCGTTATTTTTCATTTCAACTCTTTGAGCACCAGCGTGAGATCTGTATCCCAAGAAAGGAAAATTGTTTGCTTTAAATGTAAAAAATTTGGTTGAAGAAGGAAGTAGACGTTTAGTCCTGATGCTCAGAGAACTAAAAGATTTGATAGTTATATCCTTCGGATGTTTTTCCTTTGAACACTTTGCCTCCTACACTTATTTTTTTGAGGACCTGTTTAAATCCTTTTTAAGTAAAGAAGCAAAAGTTGAAGTTGGCGAAGATGAAAGAAGAGTTGTTGGAGGCAGTGAAGATGCTCAATTCTGGCGACTCTCCCTATCTCCTTAAAAACATCAAGTCCTTGACAACTGCCAAACAATTGATCGCGCGAATCAAGCAGGTGAGATTTCTTCTTTTTAATTAAATTTTCTGCTCCCAATCTCGTTTATATACGCTTCACGTTCCTTCGGATCTCCCGATGTATCCTTAATTTTGGACTTTTTTACTCTTACCTAGTGTTGATGCTCAATCTTCTTTTTTTTTATTAATTTAAAAAAATACTGATTAAAAATTTTTCAAAGTCAAATATTTAATAAGGACTCCTTTTCTTTTTCTCTGAATTTTAGCTTTTGCATCAAACTAATTATGAAGTTTTTCTTTGATTGCATGTCATCTTGTGTTTTATATTCACGGTAAGCAAATTTTTTCCCCAAGTAACAATTTCAAATTTAATATTAGAACTATCATTCGTCGTGATTTTGCATTGAGGATTAATTTTGGTTAGAAAAAAGGTTTTATAATTTAAGATTTTAGAATGCTCCTTATAACTATACATACATTATTATTATTATTATTAAAATTTACTCATTAATACATGTAAAAATTTAGATCCTGATGACGACCCAAAATGTAACTAGTATATGTTTTCTATCAGTCGGTGGCATATCTTCTTTCGATTGAAAAAATGTCTTTTTTTATTTTGCGTATAAAAATATAGAGACAAGCTGAAATAAAAACTGTGAACAAAATTTGGTCTTTATGCTATAGATCAAATGACAAGAATTTTATTCTTCAAGATGGTGGCCTGTCGATACATTTCATAATCAAGATTTCAGAGAAAATGCATTCAAAAGTTAGACGAAGAATGGAAAACTAAAAAAGCAAACATACGTTTTGAAAGTACTAGACTGTAAACGAAAATGTAAGAAAAAGCTCAAATAATAAAGACTCTGTTTTCTTAATATTTTTATCTAATGACACAAAAACATTATGCTTATAGAAAGATGAACTAAAATGAACATAAATTTGATGAATAAAGTCAAAGATATCGAGAAGACACAATTGTGCCGCTTGTATCGAGCTATGAGGAAAGTAGGTTTGCTGCTGGATTGAACCCAATACCTTGAGCTATTGAAACCCAGTATCCAACCAACTTTACTCACACCCCCTCTAATAAACGAAGTAATAAATCAATAATAAAGTTTCGTAAAAAATATTTATTACATGTTATGGTAATTAAAAAAAATTATAAAATTTTGTCGTTGTTATAGTGTTATTAACTCGGCAATAATGATAACCAAAGAAGAAGAGGAAGAAATAATAAATTTGCGTAATCTTTGAAAACTTTAGTCATATCCAGATTTCCAGATAAAAATCATGAATGAAGAAGGCCAGGATATCTATCTGGAAGATCTTGAGTCGGCAGAAGAAGATGTTCTAAAACACTTTACAAACGTGGAAAACTCTGAATCTGCAGACAATTCCATGACATATTCTGAACCAAGCGATTCTATAAAAGATAACTATCGCTACTTTTCTTACATCGGTAAGGATTCTCATATTTTCTTAACTAATTTCAGCTTGTGCACCGAAAACGTTCTTTTATACAAAAGCTTGTCTGTCGTCTTGAGGCCATATTCTAGGACATCATATTTACTTTAATAAAAAAACTATTTTGCTAGTTTTTTTATTTTTATAAATTACAAATTGTTTTGTTTTTTTTCATAACCATATGAAATGTAAAACAATTCATCACATTTCACAACTTTCCACCGATCCATATGTTTAAAGTATTCGGAATTAATCTTTGGGATTCTTAAACTTTCCGTGCGGCAACTTTTTTATGTCTAAAGTGGCAAAAAACAAATTCTGTAAGAGTGTCCTTGTGATTCTAAAAACATTAAATTTATTTAATATTACAGTTCTTAGGGTTTACTTTTTGTTATATATACTGTAAATCAAGAAATTTTTGCGATTTGCGCTCTAAAAAATGTTCGCTAGCATTTGCATATATTTTCAAAATCATTTTCCTTTTTTATTTATATGACTTTTGAATACTCTTTCCAAGCATGACTGCCTCATTAAGAGAAAACAATTATTGCACAGAGCCTTTTATTTTTTCAAATAATCATCTAAAATCGATGTAAATATTTTTTGATTCATCCATTTTTACTGATTTTTAAAGTCAATGTAATAAGAATCAATTAATTTAGCATTCCTTCATGCTGACAAGCGGAGTAGTTCGAATTGGGGGATTCGCAAATCACCCCACTTTTAATAAATCACTTTTTTATATTTAAAAATAAGTTTATTATCGTTATTTATTTCCTTCACATTCTTTTCGAAATGTAATGGATACCAAAGAAATATGATCCTTGAATAGGTAACTGGATAAAAGGGATATATTTTTGAACGGCGCTCTACTTCTATATATGCGCTCTGAAATAAATTTCATACGTCGACAAATTCACAATTGACATATGGGAAAAACAATTGAAAAACTGGACTAGGCGATTTGAGAATCTGCAAATTGGAATGCTAGCCTAACAAGCATACCCACAAACACCAACTAATACGCATTCAAAGCAAATCATGGATAAAAGACGTAGACAATCTGGAGCGAAATGCGTAGTGACCGACTAAGCGATGAAACTAAACTTCTGGTTAAAATATTAATAAAATTATTTTCTTTTTATTTGTTTCCAAAAAAATGACACTAAATCGCTTTTGGACTATGAAGAAATTATATCCCCCAAATTGTCTGGCACCCTCCAATGGGTACCCCTACTAGATACACCCCTCGTACAGCTTAAGATCCGAGCATTTAATTTCTTACTGTTCATTCATTTTTGTATTTTTCAGATAACAGTTTGGTGGAATTGAAATCTCCAAAAAAGACTCTCAGTCAGGAGGAAGTTTTTGAAGTTTTGGGAATAAACGAGAAGCGACAGTATAGCGAACTCTTGAAAAACTACAAATTCAAGGTACACGAAAAAAGCTCTGATCTAAAGGAAGCGCTTAGCGAGCGTGCCACGAAGGAAGAAGAGAACTGATACTTTCAAGGTTGCTCCATCTCTAAGCTGCTCTGTGATTCGATCCTCCACTCTTTGATTCGCGCATAAAATGTTTTGCACATCTTTTCTCCTTTTATTCCAATAGTATTTACGATCTCCAGATTTCATTACTTCACAGCAACTACAATAAATCTTCTATTTTAATTTTTTTTATTTCTTTGATGTGCCCTCTTGTTTTTGGTGTCAACGAAAGAGTCGTTGTATTTCACTCAGACACATCTTAAATGCTATATTTTGAGATTGCTTTGGCGACAGAGATTTTTTGGCATATATAAAAATATAATGAAGAAAATGGATTTAAGTTTTTCTAATTTTGAAAAAGATTAATTTTTAATTTAAAATCAATTTTGCGCGTTTATGAGGCGTGAGTATGTTGGTAATAGTACTTGGCTCCCGATACCACAAGGTCTCGGGTTCGATTCAGCGTCAGGTCTTCACTCAAGTGAGGATGTTTCTTCTTCTTCTTCTTCATTATCTTATCCCCTAAATGGGGGTCGATGGCTTGATCCTGTTTCTCCATAGGTTTCTGTCCTTCGCATCGCTTTCTTTCAATGCAAATTTTTCCATGGACCTTTTCAAATCATCCCTCCATCTCAATCTTGGCCTTCCTCTTTTTCTCTTTCCTTGTACAGGCGCATCGTACACTATCTTTATTTTTTCATCGCTTTTTCTTCTTAGCACGTGTCCATACCATCTCATCTTGTTTCTTTCCATTACATCTACAACACTCGTCGTCACTTTTGTTCTATGCCTCACTTCTTCATTTCTAATCCTATCTTTTCTCGTAACGTTCAGCATCATTCTCAGCATTTTCATTTCCGACACTTCTAGCTTTTTCTTTTCATTATTTCTCAGACACCAACATTCTGATCCGTAAGTCATGACGGGTCTAACTATTGATGTATATACCTTGGCCTTTAAATTCATGCCTAGCTTTCTATCGTTTAGAACAGGTTTAACCTCTTTCCATTTTGCCCAACTGGCATTCAATCTCGACTGAACGTCTTTACAACATCCTCCTTCCATCTCAATAACTGATCCTAAATACTTGAACTCTTTAACTTGATTTAACTCAATTCCATGCACGTCTTTTATCCTTATCTCAGTCTTGTCATTTCTACTAACCTTCATCACTTCGGTTTTGCCTGCATTCAACTTTAGGCTTTTCCTCGAGACTTTTTTGCCATATACTTAGTCTTTCCTGTAATTCTTTTTCACTATCTGCTATAATTATTAAGTCATCGGCAAACAAAAGTTCATTTACTCCTTCTTTTCTTATATTTTTGGAGATTTCATCAATAACAACTGCAAAAAGAAAAGGGCTCAATGCAGAACCTTGGTGTAACCCTACTTTTATGTCGAATTCCTGTGAGTATCCGTTCATTGTTCTGATGGAAGTTTTAGAGTTTCTATAGGTTTCCTTAACTAGTCTCACTAACTTTTCACTTACACCTTTTTCTCTTAGACTCCAGTACACAACATCCCTTGGAACCCTATCATACGCTTTCTCTAGGTCTACAAAACCGCAGAATAAAGGCTGATTTCCTTCAAGTCTCTTTTCCATCACCTGTCTAACTATAAATATAGGATCTACTGTACTCTTTCCTCTCATAAATCCAAACTGGTTATCATTTATGTTAACTTGATTTCTTAAACGTTCAGCCAAAATTTTTTCCAGAAGTTTTAATCCGTGTTCTATTAGTTTTATGCCCCGGTAATTTTCGCAGTTTAACACATCTTTTTTATTTTTGTAAATTGGAACAATGAGACTTTTAGTCCATTCTTCTGGCATTTTTTCTTCTTTCCAAATCTGTTCCAATAATCTACTCATCATCTTCCAGCATTCTCTTCCTCCAGCTTTTATCATTTCTACACTTACTTCACTCGATCCTGTTGCTTTATTTATTTTCATTTTATTTATTGCTTCATATAATTCCTTTTCCTCCAAACCTAGCTCGGGACCTTCAATTTTTGTACCTGCAACGATGCAATTATGCTCGTTTTCAACGTTTAACAGATCTTCAAAATATTCTTTCCATCTCTCCTCTATTTCTTCTTCTTTAAAAAGAATTTTTCCTTCTTTGTCCCTTATAATGTCGATATTTCCACATTCCTTGATATCTCTTTGCTTAGCCTTTGCAAGTTTAAAAATTTGCTTATCACCATTCTTACTATCAAGTGCCTCGTACATTTTGTCTGTTTCGCTTGCTTTTGATACCGCAATGATCTTTTTAGCTTCTTTTTTCTTGAGTCTATACATTTGTTTGTCTTCTTCCAACTTACTTACCTGCCATTTTTTAAAAGCTTGCTTCTTAGCTTTTAATACTTCTCTAATCTCTTCTTTTCACCACCAAGTTTCTTTTTGAGTTCTTCTACCACCTTTCGTTCTACCAAGCACAATCAAACTTGCTGTCAACAGATTCTTTCTAAGATGACTCCACATTTCCTCAATATTATCACCTATTTGTTTTTCTTTCAAACCATTTTCAACTAACTCTTGATATCTACCTTGAACTTTTCTGTCTTCAAGTAGCCATGTCCTGAATCGCGCCCTATCTTTTTTACTTTCCTCCTTTGTTCTTCAGATATAAGCATGTGGATCATGACAATTCTGTGCTGCGATACAATATCAATCCCTGGGATAACCTTGCAATTTTTGACATATTTTCTTTTCTCCTGTCTGACCATTAAAAGGTCTATTTGACTATTTCTGCCTCCATTACTATACGTTATTAAATGATCATCTTTTTTTTTGAAATTAGTGTTGCAGATGGTCAATTCATTTCTCTGTGCCAAGTCTAATACTCTGTTGCCTTCTTCGTTCCTTTTGCCAAAACCTTGTCCACCATGGACTCCCTCATACCCATCACTATTTTTCCCAATCTGACCATTAAAGTCACCTGCTAAAATTAATGTTTCACTCTCTACGACTTCCGACAGTAAATTATCAAGTTTATCAACAAAAACATCTTTCTCCTCCCTATTACAACCAATCTGTGGTGCATACACTGACACAACAGTAATAATTTCATTAAAACCCTTTAATTTCAATAAAATTATCCTGTCACTTACCCTTCTCACTTCAATTATCTTTTCATGCCATTTTTTACTCAAAATTACTCCTACACCATTCTTTTTATTAGTTGAGCCGGTATAAACAATTTTGAATCCTTGAATAAGCATTTTAGAAGCATTACCCTTCCATTTAGTCTCCTGTACACAGGCTATTTCAATCTTTCGCTTTATCATCTCCTCTACAATTTCATTCGCTTTTCCTGTCATTGTGCCGACATTCCATGAAGCTAATCTTATTACATTACAAGAAATTTTGTCAGTATGATCTACCACACTATTCTTTCTCTCTGGTTTTTTTTCAGTATTCTTTTTGACGTAGGTTACTGGAAGGACCCACGGAGTACTTCGGGCTGTACCCCGCCCTATAGAGTTTTGGATCATTGCAAAGTAAATTGGAGCAGAATTTTTACAAGCCGGATGCCCTTCCTGACGCCAACCAGTGTTTGTATTCAGGACTGGAAACCTTTAGCCTTTGTACAACCAAGTACTTAACCCACAAGGCAGTGGTAATTTGGAATCAGAGTTATTTTCTCCTAGAACAACTGCTGTCCAAAGCTGACGAGATTGGTCCACCCGGAGCTATACGAGGTTAAAGCGCCTGTTACTCGCTTTTGCCGCAAGATCATTTAGTTTTAAACAACCCCGCCGCGTGAAGGCAGATCAGGAGACTTACTGTTCAGAGGCTGTAAGAGACGCATGTGCCATATGAGGTATTTTATAGGAAAATGAGTGCTCATTTTCATTTTCCACCTCAGCATAAACAGTCATTAAGGAGTCTAATGTTTAAAAAATTATATTTTCAGTAGGAAAAGACTTTATAGGGTTGAAACATGCTGTTAAAGAAAAACCTTTTCGAGATTTAGTAACCTTTATTCAAAAAGTGTTTTTTGTTTAATCAAGTCAATATTATTAAAACTAAAATATGAGAAATCAAATGGATTTAAATAATTTAAAAGGTATATAGAGTGTGGCTTGAAAAATCGCACTGTGAAGTCACCTCAAAAATGGTAGTCTAACAGCATATAAAATTTTGAATTTATTATCTGCATCTTTTAATGAAGTTTTTGAAGATGGGTAACCTTATATATATTTTTTAAACTAATAAAATTTTTGTAATTTAACTACTTTTTAGCGAAATCTTTATTCAAAAAGATATACTTTTTGAAAGTTGGCGATGATGATGTACTTTTAGTGAGTGTTTTTTTTTATCCATTTAAAATTTGGAAAAATCAATCACTTTTCTGTTCAATTTATTGAGGAGAAAATTATTTTATCTTTTTTTCCTATTTTAAAAGATTCTGGAAAAATAGAGAACTCAATGCAAGCACTGAAACCAATATAACTGAAATATCTACAATAGAAGGATGAACTTGTTTTACTAAAATCAGAGAAAATAATTCTCTTCTGCATTTTTGTTCTTCAAAAATCAATATACATCTCAAACTGAGAAAATTAAATGCTAAACAGTGAGTGTATGCTGTTATTTTGCTATATTATATGAAATTTCATAGAACTTAAATCATATATGGCAACAAATTTCTCACACACGTGACAATAATTAGAGTGTCCCAAAAAAAATTTTATGAAGTTTTTTAGATGATATTTAGTTTGCTCTAGTAGTCTAATGGGAAGTCTTTCTAGATATTAATACTCCCTCATGTTTTATCATTAAATAAATTTATCAGCTGCTTTTTGTTTTTTACTCATTCCTAATTGGTTTGCTCACTCAATTTCTTCCATATTTAAAGTTCTTGCATTTATATCATCATCATCATCCATTTTGCCTTCTAGGCCTGGTTATTCTTCCCATGTGTCGGGGTCAACCAGTTTCCTGCAACCACTACGCGTCTTTAGCATCACTTCGCGCAAGCTTTCTTTTTTCCATATCGTGGTGAATCACTTCATTCCATGCTTTCTTTGGTCTTCCTCTCTTCATCTTTTATCTTCTTTACAACGTTCCCCTCGGACATCCTTTTCTAGTTTCCAAAGATCTCAAATTAAAAATCTTCAGAAAACTATTATTTAGTGACTTTGATCTTGCTTTAAAAAAAATTCGAGAAATAAGCACTATATTATTTGTAACACAATCGTAGTATATAAACTAAATGAAAATCAACCAACGAATTTACATGTTTTGTTTAATATGCATGATTTTTATGAGATGTTTAAGGCAAGTTTCCTCTCTGATCTTATACGGTAAACGCGATGTTACGAATTTCTAAAGACTACATAAAGTTTAAAAACTCTATGGTCCATTTATAGTCAGTCTTTATTTCATCAGGTCATTTATTTACAAAAGTATATAAAAATTTAGTGTAAATTTTTTTATAAAGTTACGCAGAAACTGTTTTTAAAGGTCGTGTGGGAAGACCAAAATTTTTCAAAGGATATTCGATATTGAGTTTAAATATTCCTTATACACAAGTGTACTCATCAATTATGGTTTGTTTTCATTAACTATTTGTATCATAAATTTAGTCTTGTAAAGAAAATAATCCAGAAGACTTAAAAGATTTTGAAATATGAGAATAAAAAAATAATAATTCACATTTTTAAACTTTAAAATAAAAAAACAAATTGGAATACCCAACTTATGCCTAATCTTTACTTTCCATTTTTAAGTAGTATAGGCAAAAGCATTTTAATTTGTTTAAAAAATCTAACCTAAGCAAGTATTTATCTGATACAAATAATTTTTTTGCTTAGAAATAGAGTTTTTCTCAATCGTTTTAAATTTTGCTACAAATCGTAGTTCAATGAAAATTTGCTATAATTTGGAAGGAACTGTTAAAATCTCTTCCTTATGAGTGAAGACTACTACGTAATTTAGCTTTACTTCAATATTACCACTTCCAGCTAGTACAACTTGGTCACGTGTAGCTTTGAATACGGTTTTAAATATTTTATAGAAATTCTTACAGAAATTGATTCAAGGTCAAGTTATAGCTGTTATACGTTGGCATTGAGTTTGAGAAGACGTTAATAACAGCTCTGGGACAAGCAAAACACGGTAATTAAATGTATATAATCGGGGCTTAGAGCGTTTTGCTCATTTTGGCATTATTACAGTTTGTGATTTGCGTCCATGCCTTTCTCCATCCCCTTCTCTCCTCTTTTGCTCTTCCTTTTCGTTCTGACATGTTCTGTTACCGGTTCAGTGATGAAAAGATCTATGTCTGGAACTCATGATCCTTCTTACCTTTCCCACAAGTACTATTCTACACACGCACACGCTATGCTAAAGAAAAAAGAAGGTAAATATTTCATTCTCCTAACTCTTTGAGACCTGTGTCAAAACGGTGTATGAAATAAATGAAAATCGCCCACTTTAAATACATAAAATTTCGTTGAAGAAGAAGGCATAAGATTAGTTTGAAAGAGTGTGTCCACAAAGCGTTAATTTAAGAGGCCAAGGTCTTCCAAGCCTCATCTCAAATCTCTCCAAATTTTCTTTTTGACATTTTTATAAAATTTATAAATAAGTCATTTCTTGTCTACTTTTTAAGCTAAATTTGAACTTGTGAAACCCAGGGATACCAAGATAAATTGTATTTCTTTGTTTTAGAAGTTTTTGACTTCTGTCCTCACTATTCTTACTTGTGCCAAATATTGATTATAGTTTTGCATTTTTGTAACTAGTCAAAAATTAATCCATTATTAAAAATCATTTTAAGCAAATTTATCTCTAAAATTATATGCAAATTCTGAGTACCGTAGTCTGACAAATTATAAACAAACAAAAATCAAATCTCATTTCTTTTTATAGTCCCCTTTTTCTTTAACCAAAATGAAATCAATAGCTGAGCTTTTTCTCTTTTCTTCTATCATTTCTTTCTGCATCTTGAATATATTACTTGACTCAATAATACAAATTAAATCAATAATTTTTTTTATTAAAAAGAGTATGCGTTCATTGGGCGATACTAGAGAAAATTTTTGTCCATTAGACAAATTGACGAATACCGAAATTCTCGCAAACAGCTGTGCACCTGTACATAAGTCGTAAAAACGCTCTGAAGTCCATGATTGTTGCATGAATTGTTGCTACTAAATTTGATTAAACTTTATTTCTAAATTTTTAATAGCGTTATGGTTCAATTTAACATTAAAATGTAATTAGTTAAAAATAATAAAAAAAGATTTTAATAATTTTTTTTTGATTAAAGTAACAACAAAAAATCAATTAAGTTAAAATAACCTAAAAAATAAAAAAATGAAATTAAATTTAAAAGAATCAACTTTCAACATTTTGCTCATGATAATTGAACAAAAGAAAGTTTTGGCAATAAAAAGATTTTTTTGCATCTTTGAATTTTTTTTTCTTTGTCGGTTTTTACAACTGTGTCTTCAAACCTGCAAATTCCGTACGATTTCATTAATCTTACTTTGCTTTCGAAGTAAGATTTCTGGTCTTCTTCAGATAAACACAACTGTTAAATGCTAAGAGTGGAAAACAGGGTACAGAGAGTCTCTGTTCCTTGTAGTGATGATGAGTACCTTGTTTTTAGAACCGGTTTCGGTATCGTTGGTTGAAAACTGGGAATAAAAAAATTTTAAGTAGAAAATAAATTTGATGTTTCAACAGAAAAATACACAAACCATAAAATATTATAGTTAATCTTTATTTTTAAAATAACTTTTTTCAAAAATACTAACGCGTTTAAAGTTTTATATGAAAGTCGTGCTCTTTTTTTGTGAGAAATGTTTAAGTTACGAAAAAACTCTTTCTGATTCTGTACCT
This sequence comes from Nectonema munidae, assembly GCA_030549495.1. Classification (NCBI taxonomy): domain Eukaryota; kingdom Metazoa; phylum Nematomorpha; class Nectonematoida; family Nectonematidae; genus Nectonema; species Nectonema munidae. The sequence goes on from JAUIRK010000890.1 coordinate 61,725, forward strand.
GTTGGCTTTATTGTTAATAATGCTTCATAAATTTGATTAAGTTTTACAGTACGTTTTCCGTTCATTTCATACATTTTAAAATCATCTTGAATTTTATTTGAAACTTTTTCCTTTGAGCTAAGAGTTTTTAGGTTTTGGGCTTCAGAGTGAGTAACTTGTTTAAGAGATCTTCACTAAAATGTTCAGTTGTTGACGTCTTCAAACTTTTTGAAGTTGTAAGAACTTCTGAATTTTCTTCAGAATCTGCGTGAGAAGCCTCGTATACAATTGCTCTCCAAAAGTGTTGAAGTTCTTGGTGGTAAATTTGCACTTTGGGTTATTCAGATATTCATGCAATAATCATGGACTTCAGAGCGTTTTTACGACTTATGTACAGGTTATAAAAAATTTCAAACAATTTTTTGCTAAAATTATCTTCATTTTGCCTTAATTGCTTTTCAATGGAATTATAAGAATCTTCAGCTTCAAATAAAGTTGCATCTTGAGAAGACATTTCTTTTGTTGTAATTTCGATTGGTTTCAAAACTTTAACTAAAAATTCAATTTTATTCCATTCTTTATAACCAAATCTCTGTATTTTATCATTTTTAAAGCTTTTATAATGCTATTTTTTAATTGTAAAAAACTTTCTAACATTTGGAGCTAACTATTCCATCTAGTCTTAACATCAAGACATCTTCAATGTTTTTCCATTATTCTCTTCCATAACAAATTTTTGAAAACTATCATTCATTGCAGGAGATTTCCTAAAAAGCCTACATATATTCCTAACTTTTTCAAGCAAAGAATAAAAATTTTCTTGTAATTTTGGAGAAAAAAATATTCATATTCTTCAAAATCATCACAATTTTCATTCTCAGTAATAAGTATATTCTATTAATAATATATTTTTACAATCAAATAGAACCGGGATTTTTTGGTTTCCGGGTTCTATTTTTCCATTATGAGAACCGAAATTACAGAACCGGGTTTTACCACTAGTTCCTTGAATTTTTAGATATTTTCTCTAGGACCCAACTTTTTTGCTGTTTAGGGCTAGAAGCTTGGGTTCTTTTTCCTACGTCCATGATACAAACCAATGTTCCACTCTACTTCTAATGATTTAAGGACTCTTTAATTTTTTTAAATGATCTCTAGAGAATGAATACGGCCATCCTAGGTAGTAAAAAATTGGAGCTATGCGAGGGTTAAATAAATTTTTATATCTTAATTTTTTGAAAATTCAGCTACAGGTGGTGACATGGAAAAAGTCAAAGCTTTGATCAAGCATTCAAATAAAATCGGCAGCATTTTGCAAAAGTTCCAAGGAATGCTGAATGGAATCATGAATAACATGCAAAAAATGCACGAAAGCAAAGACACTAAGAGTAAAGCAGTTGAACAGATTCTTCCGAAAGCGCCTGTGGTAAAAGAAGCTTCAACGCTCCCAAGTGAGTACAGAGCAGTTCCTTCGCATTTAAGGAATGTACAAAAACTGAACGAGCCAAGAAGATATGGTGCCCTTCATTCCTCAGCATTAGCCAAGGGATCTTTGGTAGAGAACATGAATAACCTCATGAATTACAAGAGAAAGAAAGCTGTCTTCAAAGCGAATAACGATGTCAGAACTCTTCTGAATACGCTTAGCAACGATAACGATGACAGAAAGAGTGAGCTCGTTTTCCCAAAAAAAGGAACCCAACCTTTTAAGCCGTATCCTTCTACAAGAGCTGGAGTTTATCCACAACGACCCAACCAAAATGAAATGGTTGAAAATGTCAAAGTAGCTCAGCCAATGACAAGACCTGTCAATTCACGAATAATGTACTATCACCAGCTCAGACAAAATCAACCTCCTCCTTATCCTGCTACTTTGCAAGCTCCACCAGCACTCGCTCCAAATGTTAAGTCGAATGGAAGGCAGATAAGTTCGGCTGATTACGTAAAACTCCAAAAACTCTATCCTGGCTACAATCTTGACAACATTCTTCAAAACAATGGAATGAGCATTGCACCTCATCCAAATCGTCTCGTTGACAAAAATCCACTATCAACTCAATTTATACAAAGTGGGGATGTTATTGATAATGTTAAGATAGAGTCTCCTATCGAATCAGTACAGCCAATCAAATCACTGAATAACATTAATCCTAACTTTGAAAAGTACGCACGAATCCCCAATCAACAAATCGCAGAATATGATTCGTTGAAAAGCTCTGCATCAGTACCCAATCAAAAAGCTCCTCTTCTGATTGAAGTTAATGGCGTGAAGTATAAAGTTCTTACCCCAAATTCACTTGTGATGCTGCCTCCACAAAATGTCAAAAACATTCCCAGCTTTAATGAAGAGGAGACTGAGGGCGCGAATCCAACTTCGTCTTTTTCCGTCGATAATTTAGAATCTACGAACGTCAATAATGGCGAAGCAAACTTGAAGCAGCTGAGCAATGACATGGATTCCCTATCTACCCTTCCAATGGAAAATCTTGCACTCCCCAATGATTTGGATCAAAGTCTGGAGGGAAGAGAATCCACAGGTGAAGAGATCGAATTTCCGCTGACCCTTCGTCTTCTGGATGCCCTGAGGAAGCAAGTGGTAACCTCGAACAAAGGAACCCGTTAGAGGCGGTGGAAGAACATTTCTGAACAAATCTTTTTCCATTTATTTTGGATATATAATTTAACATACAGTTTGGTACATATGCACTTTTAAAAATTATATTCTTTCCAAGGACTGCTTTTGATTAATAATATGCCTACATTTTCATACAAAATAAACAAATTCTTGCACATATCAATTTAAAATAATCATTTCATAAAAATTTGGAAAAGTTGATCCAAAAATCAAGAATCGGTACTTCAATTCGTTTGAAAATTATTATTATTTAATTTACTAATAAAAATCCATTATTTTCCAATAAAGTATGCAAACTAATCTACCCTAGCGATTATTTTGAACCACTCTACCTCTGATTTTGACTTAAAATGTTTCATCAATTTTGCACTCATCCAATTTCTAAATGTTCCTTACTGTTTAAAATTTTGGAAAACTATTCTCGGTTAGGATTAGTGTTTGGGTTGATGTTAGGTTTAGTCTTAGCGCGATAGTAGATACACATGCTTACATTTTTTGACATTCTTGACAAACTTTTCTATTTATTTGTATTGCCCAAAAAACATCTAGACATACATACATACTGACATTAGACACGCATACATCAAAATACTTAATCTCAAAAACAGCGGTATCTACTACTAAAAAATGATCTCAAAGAAACAAAATTTACAGAAATTTTTTGCTTTCAGTTTTCAAAAATATGACTTAACGCATTCAGTGTTCATTTAAGAGTGTATACTAGGGTTTGCATAAGTATCGAAAATTACGAACCGGTGCCGATACCGAAAAAAACGGGAAATCCCGGTTCCAAAGGAAGATATACAGAGAGCAAAAAGATGCAATGAAATTGACGTTTTTGATTTATTATAAACAGATGTGAAAAGTGTGCAGCAGAGAAAAAAAAGAAAAAGAAACTCTTTTCTCGTTTGCACACTTTTCTCCGTTTACCGTTAAAATGAGAAGATGACAATGAAAAAATTTTTTATATGAATGAAGTGCAGTAAAGTGTTATGCAAAGAATTGCATAGTGAAATAAATCAATTACAACTAAGTTATTCTCGGAACCAGGAATACTTTTTGTTTCCGAGACGGTTCCCAAATTTTTAGAACCGGGAGCAAACCCTAATGTATACGTTTATCAAAGCAAGTGCTCTGCTCTTTATAAAGGTGTCTTGCTACTAAATTTGACAAAAGATTTTATATAGTTCAGCCTTTCACACTATTTCGAAAAAGTTTTTAGATTTAATGATCGAGTCGAGTGCCTACCTTTAAAAAGAAGAGGAAGGAAAAGAAGAAAGTTAATGAGGTTTTATGACCCGATTTTTAATGTTTAATTTATTAGCAAGGAAGTTAGCAACACTGGTGTGTGTAATCATTCATTTGAATATAGAGACCAAATAATTCAGAAACAAGAGGAATGGTCAAAGGTGGTAGAAATGTCAATATGTGTGTTATAAAATTTTTTTAGACATTCATCCTAAAAAGGGTGTAGAAGTCGGCGCAAGAATATCTACTGATTATTATTTATAGTTAATTTGTTCATTGTTTAGCCAGTTAGGTACGCATTTAATTCATTTGTTTGGTAAGCTTGATTTAGTTAATGAAATAATTTTTTTGATAACCAATAAGGTAAATAGAGAGGTGTAGTTGGTTATGTAAAATCAGTGAAAAGTTTATGCGCTCGTGAAAATAGGAGAAATGTCCTACACTCCTTAGATGCACATTGGGCGTATGTACAAGTTCTGATTCTGCTCATCTTCCACGATCCTGTTAGGCATCAACTGCGTTTTAGCATCCAAGAGACCGAGCAAAACCTACTAATCTTTATTACTTCTTAAAAACGTAACAATAAAAAATGGCGTGCTAACTTTCAAATCGGAAAATACAGAAGGATAAAAAAATAATAAAAAGATGAGAATAATGGAGTGAGCGAGTTTCTTCTTCTTCTGAGATTTTGTCAAGAATGAGATTTCAATGGACAGAGAAAAGACGGAAGAATAAATACAGAGAGATCGTTGAATCCCATCACTGATGACTACGGCCAAATTCTTGAGCAAACTTTTCACGCGTGATCTCTGCGCATCAGAGCTGCCGCAACTGGACATGAGTCGTCACAACTCCCAAACTTGTGGGAAAGCGTGTTTGGGGCAATTTTTGACTTTTGGTCTGTCGTAGGGTTGCTTTTGTTGCTCGTCTTGAAAGTAATATTAGTTTTAAAGACAAACTTTATTGCATATAAAAACGAAGAAGAACTTAAAAATGACCTAAAAGTATCTATCTACTCAAGCATTCGCTGCAATTCATATCTCAAGTTTACAATTTTTTTCGCACTGATATAAAAATGAAGAAGGCGTAATTAAGGTATGATATATTTCTGATATTTATAAAATTGATGTATTTAAAGAGTAGTTTAAATATCATTTTTTGTTTCAAATTATTTATATTTTTTTTAATTTTTTATATCAAATTTATTGAATATAGTGCTTCTATTTAATCTCAAATACAGATCATTTCATTCAAAAACTTTAAAAATTTTGTCAAATATTAAATTTAAAGTATTCTTTAAAAGTTTTTAGTATATTCTTTTAAAGGCATTTTCTTCGATGTCCATACAATCTGCATAATCTTCATGTGAATGTGATGGAAATTTTTCAAAGGAAAATAAGTAAAGTAATGGAAAGCTTTCGCTTTTTTGAAGAGTTATTTTTGTTTTACTTTTTATGCATCGATATCAAATGTCTTTAACTTTTATTCATTTTCTTATCTACGATATAAAATTTTTTAAAAACGAGCTGTACCAGTTAGTATGGTTCTGAGTTAAAGCGGTTCCGGTACTAAAACTTAAGCTTTTTTTTTTAAATTCAAACTTATATTTTCGTGAAAGAATTTATTGTAAAATATCAAAGAAGTATGTATATATATAAACAAAATATATATCTTTCAGGTCTGAAAATATATATCTTTTTGCTTCAAAATTTGTGGCCTTTTTGAATGGGGGTGTTTTGACCAAAAATCGGTGCCGTGTTTTGTTAGTGGGGCCATTTTGACTAGACCACATAAGCACAGTCAATTACCAAAAATCCTTTCTTAGCACCTAATATTTTGCATTATTTTCAACATTAAAGCACTCAGGTTGGGGTTTGGCAGGAGGTGAAACTAAAACCAAAAAAAACCTTTTTAATAATAAAAAAAAAAAAATGTTTCCCTATCCTATCAATGCTTTTGAGACTTTCTCTTTTTATATTCTATTTGGGATTTGCTTTTTTATTTCTGTGCTGTCACATAATCAATACTTCCCAAATGCTATCCCATCTGCATCAATTGTTGAAATTATTCTTCTTCCTGATCAGGGGTGCTGTTGCGCGAAGGCGAATTAAATGAAGAATGCGTGAGGGAAAACCTGATGAAACTTGAAGTTCATTCCTTCAGGACTGAAAGAAGCTGGTGGGGGAAAGACTTTGAGTTGACTTTTTTCAGGAAAACATTTTTTGGTATAGCCTTGAGGTCGCGATCTAAGCCCTGTTTCATGCTGGTGAGATTCTGAAAAAGGAGACGATAAATTATTATCACTTTAAAACCCTTTGCCGACCAAAGTATCATTTATTTTAGTTTCTCAAAAATGTAGTGATGAAGCGAGATATGATATGGTCAACCATTTTTCAGTAACAAAAAATGTAAACTGTGCTCTATGCTTACTCAAGCATTGTGTATAAAATGTAAAATTGCTCAATGCCTAAGAACAGATGGAATTGTTTCTATCTTATCATAAACAAATTGTTTGTAATATCACTTAGGGGTAGTATAAGTTTGTAAAAATTTCTTGTATGACCAATGTATCATATATGATACATATACAAAAAAAATGTCTTTTAAGAAGAGATTCGAAAAAATATTTTAAACCTAACTATTTTAAAAAAGAAAAGTATTTTTAGACTAAATTGAATTTTTCTCTCTTTTGAATTTAATGGTGATGAAATGGTTATATATCAAAATTGTGTGTGTGTGTGTGTGTGTGTGTGTGCAAATGACAAAAGAGATAGGGGATACCTTGGTTAAGTTTGATAGGGAGAATATTTTGTGCGCATGAACATGATGAAAGGTTGGAGCAGGGAAGGCAGTTTGCAGAGAACATTTTTTGTTGATCTATTTTATAAAGTAAAAAAAGTTACAAGAAAATTTATTAAAATAGTAAGGGTGGTGAAAGTAGACAAGCCAATTCAACGTGGAGCATGTTTTGTCCTTTTAACAAATTCCTTGAAATAATTTTCATGTCAGAATCAATGAGCCAAATTACCAAAAGAGAGGGTCTCATACAGCACCAGATTAACATAGGGGCTGCAGCCCCAGGTCTACTGACCCCACTGAAAAAATAGGCCCCAAAGTATTATTGAATAAAACGCATATATATGCAAAATATACAATTGGGTAAATATATAATAATAATCTATGTGTTTTTTTTTAGTTTTTTTCTTTAACAGTTAATACTTTTGTATATTATGCATTGTTTTATGAAATAACCTTTTCTTAGACAGGTCATAAAGTCGAGGATCTATTCTTAGGGGGAGGAGACTAATGGTTTCTTTAAATCATATACGCACACAACAAGCTACAGCCCCAGGCCCCACGTTCCCCTAATCCGCCCCTGGTCCCATGATTAGAAAATGTGCTGCTCTTTTGAGAATCGATGTTTAATATCGCGCCTTCAATGAATATAAGTTTATAGGGAAAAATGTAAGTTTTGATGTTTGAAGCATTATTTCCTGATAATTCGTTCTATTCAATGCAAATGCGCCCAACGTTTCAATGAAAACAGAAGAAGGTGTCTTATCAGATTTAGAAGTCGGGGTCCAAATCGGGTTTTTATGTATTAAAAAATAGTTTCTTTTTGTAAGCAAATGGAGTGAGCATCGATTAGTCGAAGTCACAAGTGAAAAGTTGGTGTTGTATTCATTAAGTTTCATAAGTATTTGCATTCGAAATCAGAGTCTGTTTTTTTCCTCGGACTTCCCAGCTCTGATTACGAGTGAGGGACAATTTTGGAGCCTACTTCAAAAAATGGCAGTCTAGTAATTATTGATAACACAAGTCTGCGTCATATTTGCGATCTAGGAATTTTTAGCTGATTCTTATGTAATTCGATGTATTGAAGCCAAATATGACCTTAATTTTTGCGTATCAGGTCAAAATTTTTTATGACCATATTTCATTAAAAAAAAAGTCAATATTTTGCTTAAGTTTTATTCATCTTTATTTATTTTTTTTATAATTCATCTTTTATTTCTACTGTTGTACTAAATTTGTTGCTTGGTTTTTGCAGATTTCTACTGTTGCTGCTTGATCTTTGCAGATTGTTCAACTCTATAGTTTTGTTTTTTATTCGAAGAATTGAAAAATGAATAGAGAATGTAAAAATCATTCTAATAAATTTTGTTATATTTGTGGACAAGTGGTGCTGAGTGGGCAGCAATTATGGATTACTTCATTTGTTAAAGCTAGCTACTACGCTTACTTCGGCATGAAATTAGGCGATCAAGATAAAAGTTTTACTCCTCATTATTGTTGCAAGTCATGTGTTGAAAACTTAAAATATTGGAGAAAAGGAAAAAAGATATATCTTTCATTTGGTATTCCAATGTCGTTACGGGAAGGCAAAGACCATAAAACGAATTGTTATTTTTGTCTTACCAACTTATCTGGTCAACAAAAAAACAAATATTGTGTAGTTTATCCTAATCTCCCTTCTGCCAGACGACCAATTCCCCATAGTTCTAAGGTACCTATTCCAGAACTCCCAGAAAATGTTGAAATGTTTAGTGACATTAGTGAAGAAGAAGAAGATGAATACCTCTATATTGTTTGAGCGTTATTCTTCCGAATTGATGAATCCCACGCCACTAAAGCAGCATCAGCTGAATGATTTAGTAAGAGATTTGGATCTTTCAAAAAAATCTGCTCAGCTATTAGGGTCAAGACCCTCAGAAAATCATCTACTTGCTCCAAATACAACATATTACTGGTACAGAAATAGAGATGAAGAATTTAGAAAAATTTTCACAACTAGTGATAACAATTCTTTAGTGTACTGTGTGAATGTAAAGGGCTTAGTGGAATCTTTAGGTTTAACATACAGGCCAGATGAATGGAGACTTTTTATTGACTCATCAACTAGAAGCTTAAAAGCGGTGCTGTTACATATTAAAAATGAAGTGCATCTGTCCCTGCTGCACATTCTGTTCAATTAACAGAGAGCTATAGAATTATGAAAACTCTACTGGACGCCATAAATTACAATGTTCATAACTGGAAGATATGTGGGGATCTAAAAGTATTGTCTTTAATTCTAGGATTGCAAGGAGGATGTACTAATTATCCATGCTTCTGTGTTTATGGGATAGCAGAGCTGATGCACAACACTACCAGAGACAAGAATGGCCTGTTATACATCAACACCTAGTTGATGCTCAAAAAATTCTCCTTCCTCCACTTCACATTAAATTAGGGTTAATGAGAAGTTTTGTTAAAGCATTAAATAAAGAAAGTCAGGCATTTCTTTTCTTAGCAACAAAGTTTCCAAAAGTCAGTGATGCAAAACTTAGTGCAGGAATTTTCGATGGTCCTCAGATAAGAATGTTAATGAAGGATGATAACTTTCCATTAGTCATGACAGAAGCTGAAAGGAATGCAGGTGAATCATTTAAATCTCTCACGCTTAATTTTTTAGGAAATCATAAAAGCTATGAATACGAAACCATAGTAGAAAATCTTATTAAAAACTTTTAACTCTTAGCAGTAAGAATGACAAAGAAACTTCATTTCCTAAGATCGCATCTCGACTATTTTCCAGTGTGGTGATTATAGTGACGAACAGGGAGAAAGGTTCCACCAAGACATTAAGTGCATGGAAGAAAGATATCAGGGAAGATGGGACGTGAACATGCAATCAGATTATTGCTGGTGCTTGAAAAGAGATTCACCATTAAAAAAACACAAGAGAAAATATCTAAAATATTCATTTTGTTTATTTGGAGATGTGTTTATAAATGTTAATTATATCAAAAATTGTTATTGATTTCATAAAACAATTGAATTCCTTATTTCTTTTATTTTTACACCATAATTTTAAATGGATTTAATTTCACGTTTCTATATTTACAAAAAATGCTGTTTGCGAGAAAACGGGAGGTAATTGATGAAAACGAGGGTTATATTTGAATTCTATGCATCAAAATACATAAGAATCATCAGAAAAACTTTACACCACAGGAAAATTTTTTTTAAAGCAGGGCTGTGTAATATTGGAATAGAGGGTATTTTCATAGATAAGGGAGAATAAGTTTTTTCATATCAAAAATACTTTTCTGAGCAAGGCTTCATCTTATAGAGGTTATCTGGGAGATTATATCTATAAAAGAAGGAGGACATTATTTGTGTATAAACGAGGAAATATCTCATGCTTTATTTTCATTCATAGCATCTTTCTTAATCGAGTCTATGTTAAATAATTCTTAAGCAGTGCGATCTATTTTTGCCGTGAAAAATATTTTTGACTTTGTGATAAAAGATTCGCTGTTTTTACGCGTAGACACTCTGAAGAGAAATCACTTCTATTCTAAAAGACATGTATAAGTTAAAGTTGTAGAAAATGTAAAAAATACAAAACCATTTAAAATTTTTTATTCAATTTATAGTTGAAACATAAGAAACATTTCAAGTTTACATGAACAAAGACGCTTTTAAAAATCTAAAAGACTTCCCCTATACGTGACACTCAATCCCATTATAGTAGTACATGTGATGATATCTAGCTGCGATTAACCGGTTATCGACCACATTCGACATATGTCGACTTTACAAAAATGTGAATCGTCTGCGCTACAAATCTTCTGCTTTATACTAAATATCGTCTGCGTTTATTAATGCTTTTTAATACAAATCTTCTGCTTTATACTAAATATCGTCTGCGTTTATTCTGGTCATTAACGGGTTAATCATGGTATTTTTTCTTAAAAGCCTTTAAAAGTGTATCATCGCTCTTTTTTATCGTTTGAAAAAATCGATCGCTCTGACGTACATCGATTGGTTGTTTATCGCTCATTAGTGTGTGCGTTCCGTTTTAAATGATATTGACATTTTTCAATTTTCTTTTAAACTGATTGATTTTTCAATTTTCTTTTAAACTGATTGATTTTTCCTAAACCCTTTGAGGACCCGAATTTTGAAGAATAATCGTCTGCTTTTTTTCAATGGAATTTTGTATGTTGTAAGCAGACGATTATTATTTCTTGGTACACCGGTGTCATACTAAGCCTCAAAGGTGTAAAACTGTAATATAATTTACAGAAGAGAGAGAGAGAGAGAAACTTTATTTTAACACAAAACAGTTTTACATTAAAACAAAAATATATAATATGGAAAACGCTGTTGTTGTTGTTGTTGGCCCCTAGATTATACAATCTTTATATGAGTATAATCTATCAGTTCAAAACAAGGCATTGTTTAAACTGAGAGAGTATTGCCATAAAAGCAAATACTCTCAGGGAAAAGTGTAGAATTTTGTTACACTTTCGCAGCAGCAGCATCGATAAACGAGTGTAATTTCAGCCAACCCGCTCGTTCGTTTCAAAGAGAAAAAAGTGGAAGAATGAGAATAAACTTATTTTTTATCACAAAATCGCTTATAACGTAGAAATTTTGCTATTCTCGCTTAGAAATTATTTTTGAATCGTTTTCACGCAGTTAAACTTTTTTATAGTGATTGGATATCTATTCTTCTGTCCTTGAATTTGATGTAAATTTTTTAAATTTTGCTTTAAACTGCTTATTTACTACAAAACTATTCAGTTTTAAAAAGAAAAAGTTTTTTTTTGAAAAAATATGCCAGTTTAAAATTATAAAACATTCTAATATAAATGATAATGGACCAAACAAAGAGCGGTGCTAAAAAGTTTATTCAACATTGAGAAAAATAATTTTTAAGAGACATTGATCTGAAAGGTTTGAAACTGGGAAAAAATTAAGGATTATATTATTCCGTGAAATTTGTCTTAGAAAAGGAATATAAACACAAACTTTTTACTTCTTATTGACCAAAAAATAATTTTACCTCACATAAGAAACAGCAAAAGTCATAATCGAGTTATAAAACAGGAACAAAAACTTTTTTGTATTTTTCATACTTTGTTCTATTTCCAAATATCAAAAGCCCATATTGTATTTCGTTTGCCTTGATGAGATATAAATGTGTATAAAAGTGAAATTAGCATACATTCATGAGAATAAGCGGAATAACATTTGGTGCAGGATGGAAGTTGTGTAGGATGATGAGCTTGAGGTATTCTTTCCGGTTTCTAAATAAAGTGAACAAGGGCGCATATGGTATTTAAAGGTCTTATTTAGAGAATTGTAACGCAAGCATAACGAATCTCTTCCATTATGAAAACTACGCTCATTTTTAAAGTAAACATTGATTGGATGAGGCCTAGTTAAATGTATAACACAGGGAAACAATAAAAAAGTTTTTCTAAAATGTTTTAACACAAAATATATATTATATATATATCTATGAAATTTTCATCGCAGATTCCAAAAATGACATTCTATTTTTTGCTAAAAGCTCTAGTTTTTTCTCCAATTGGCAATTGAAATATATTTTAAAAATACTAAGTTTTAGGTAAACTATTTTATTTATTTTCTACATAAATTAAATAATACTTGGATTAGATGTTCGTAAAACATCGGTAATTTTTTTGAACTTTATAATTATAGTATTCTTTCAAAATTAATTTTCAAATAACAATATACTTAGTACTCTTCGACTCAAACATTTGAGAGAAAGTCATAAAACGACAGCAACCTAGTTATTGACAAATTGAAATATTCTCACTAAAACGCGATATTTTGTGTCGATAAAAAATGGCTAATCTTCTTCCTGCGGGTATATTCTATGTTCCACAAATCCGTTCTCTTGTCTAAGATGCTGAATTTGTTAGAGAGACGGTTAACAGAAAGAAGACAACTATAAAGAGCTGGTATCAAGAATCTTGCTTACATTTTGTGAAATAGGATGCAGTATGAGGGAAAAACTTAATTTTTTTTTGACATTCCTGTTCACTGAAAAATAATATTTGTTTATTTTTATCAAGAAATTTGATATAAAAAATTATTTTTTGTTTGAAAACACAAAACTTAGTTGGAATTTGCTTCTTATTGTTTTGTATCATTTTATTTGAAAACAATACATTTTCAAAATATCAATTGAAATCGTATACTATATTTATTTTTCAAATTGATCAAAGGACGAAATGAGGGATAAAAATTATGCTCTACCTTGTAAAGTTGCAGAAAAATTGTAATCCTTTTTTAAAAGATTATGTATACAAAGAGGGAGGATTAAAAAATGTTACTTTGGATCTACTGTTCAATAACTTCCAATCAAACATCCAGTCATAGGAGTAGCCGTGTTTGAAAGTGAGCGTACGAAAGATCTGCCTTAATATGGAAATATTTGGGCTTTCATCGAACTTCAAACTCCGACAAATTTTCAAATACAACAGAAATTCTTCTAAGAAAGTGAACAAAACAACAATGAATAAATGAACAAGCAAGCTTGTAAAAATAAGCATTTTTATTTAGAATAACTCTGAGATTGTGTATACAAATCTTTTTGGTTCAAAACTCCTACTTGACACGAACACTGAGTAAAAAAATTTTTTGATTGATTTTTAAGATATCTTTTAAACAAAATAGAATATTTTGAGGCTAAATTTTTTTTTAAATATTTTTCCTAGAGTACTTGTTAAGTGAAATCAAGGAAATCTTTTTTTAAAAATGATGTTCAAGCAACACAATGAAAAGAGTAAACAGAAAATTCTAATGATGAGTGGGTGATCAAGTTCTAGTTTGGGTTTTTTCGTATGAAAGAACTCGTAAAAGAAAAATGAAGAAGTATAAGCAAAGATCACAAAATCGGATAAACTCCACGCTTATACATATGCTATATATACCAGAGCCCAGCGGGGAGTAAATTTGGCACAAAAATCATTAAAATAGACCGTGAATTCCCCTTAACGAATATTTTTGTCAAATTAATTAATTAAGTTGTTTGTGGCGTTCGCACCCATCCTTTCGGATATCGTGGCCCGCCCAGAATCTGAGTCCAAGTCTACCTGGACTTTCCATCCCACTAAACGCCTACCGGCCCTTGTTACAAGGGAATAGCTATACCTTGTTATATATATTATTTTACAAGAATTTATGTTACAATATATAAATACATCTGAGTGAACGATACTATCCAAACGCGAACGCTCCCAATTTGGGAAACAAATTTATTTGTCTAGTGATAGCTTGATTACTAACCACGTAGAATCGGGTCGCTAGAGCACTACCTAAACGTAAAAACATTTGAATTCTTCAGAGGAAGAAAACCAGAGTAAAAAACCGGCACTTGTCAAATTTTTCCATAGTCACTTTTTGAAGTATTTCCGCCTACAATTTGATGTAGGTAAAATAGGTTGTGAAAAATAAAAACACCTTACTGTATGTATATATCTAGAAAGAAATTTACTTTTCGTTTAGCTTAGATTAAAGTTTAAAATTTAAATAATAGTTAGCATCCACTTTGCCTAGCAGTTATATGATACGCGACAAAAATATTCAAACCCTAAGAAACTATAAAAAGTGAAAAGCTTGTTTTTTATAACTAAAATACTTAAGGCAAAGACTCAGGTCTTGGGAGAATACCTTTCCAGAAGAACAACAAGTGAGTGAAGGATGCGTTAAACTTAGATATTGGTAGGCGGAGAGAAACATCCAATTCGACGTGGAAAAGAAGTTGTGAAAAGATACATTAAAAGGGTTGGTCCTAAGGAAGATGATGTAAGTAGTAAGCAGGTAGGCGTAAACATTTTTTATACTGAATCCACCTTTTCCATATAAACTAAATAAAATATACGCCCTGAAACTTTGACCATCGCTTCCCCACCCACTAAATTTTCTACCCGAATCCACCACTGGGGAAACAGAGAAACACTAGTAAACTTTTTGTCCAAAGTCCACCCTGTTAATTTAGTTATCAACCATAGACTTATGACGACTTCTTGTGCTTCCTATCGCTCAGCAAAGTATTAAACATCCACGTTTTCACTATGTAAAAAATAATAGCAAAAACGTCCTTAAAGATGAAATTAGTGGAAAGATGAAAACTTTCACGTTGCGATGTACGATGCTGACAGAGAAATGAAAATGAACAATTAAGAAGTGAGCCATGCTCAAATTATAAGGGGAATACGATTATGTTGTAGCCGACTCCAGGCCCTGGATGTACTGCAACTCCTTATCTAAAAACAGATTAATCTCAATGTGGCGAATACTTTTGAGTCTGGTTATACCTTGCTTAAAGTTCATCTTTTAGAATATCGGTTAAGTTGTAAAAAAAAATGGAAGTTAAGTGTGGATGTGAGTTATAACTCATTGAATATTTTGTTTTTACCCGGCAAAGACTTCGTCAAGTCCCGTAAATCCGTCTTTATCTTCTTTTCCATCATCTTTTCGTACTTTTGTTTCTTGGTTGCTGCTTTGATTCCTTGCCAAGGAAGACTTCCATTGAAAAAGTAGATGAATACGTAGCCAAGAGATTCAAGGTCATCACGCCGACTCTGTTCTAAAACACAAGAAAGTAGAAGAATCTTTTTCCCACAAACAGTACGCTAATTCAGAGCACGAGAAAGTCAATAAAGTCAATTTCTATAAAATTAATCTCTAACTTTTAAAAAAGTGAAAACAAAAATTTACAACTTGATAAAGTGTGAATCAAACAAAAACATAAAGTTAATTTTTCAAATTTAGGTCAATAAAGTCAATTTCCAAAGGTTTTGTTGAAAAATATTCAAAATACCCTGACACTGATTGAAGCTTTGATACCTTAAATTCAAAAATTTATAAAGAAGAAAAAGTTTAAGCGAATAGGCTAATAAAATATGTAAGAGTAGAACTTCACTCAGAATACACATAATTATAAATATGTTGATAACGCTTTTATATTAATACTGAATGCGTATGAGAGTATACAGATTAGTAGAACATGTTATAAAAGTAAGTTAAAACCAGACGAAAAAAGTGATAAATTTCATGAATACTTTCAAAAAATAAATGATAAGTTTTGGAATGATCATTTTTGCCAAAGTCATGCAAAACTTTTGGACAAAACTGGGTTTATTGCGCGTCTTTGTTTGGTCGCATTTGTGTGCGTGTGGTGTATATACAGTGGTGGCATAGAAATTTCTTTCTATCACATACATACTTGTGAATGAGGCAAAAAAAAAGGGCCAGCGCAGAGAGGGTTAACTTTTCATAACCGTTATCTAAGAATTCTAGCTTTGTGCATAAGTGTGCTTTTTACAAAGAATTTATGAGAAGCATAAAGGAAGTAAACATTTAACACATTTCTGTATTGACACCTTTTGTAATTTCAATTTTAAAGTCGGCTAGAATTCTTGTTTTTTAAAAATACGTATTTTTCTCTTGCCTTTAAAAATTATGCCAAAAACTGCGAAGTCTTCACAAAAAGTTAAAGAAATCATATTTAAACTTCCTGAAGAGTTTACTTCAACTCCTAAAAATGAACTCTACTGCAAACTTTGTAAAGCACAGCAAATATCTTTTCGTTGGAAGTCATAGAAAGACTGAAAAACATTCAACTAAAAAGGATTCAAAATTTGCAACTTCTTTTCTTCAAACGTTTATTAGTGATAATAACTTTGTAAAGAAAGTAACAGAATCTTTTTTGTCAGCAAATATACCCATGAATAAATTGAATCATCCTTCTAATTGTCCAAATGCAATTTCTTGTCGATATTACATTATAAGTCTGGCAGAAAATATAAAAGAAAGTATCAAAGAAAAGGTAAAAAGTAGTTTTTTATTGATGAGTCCTCGCTTGGAAATAAGTATTATGTTAATGTTTCGGTTGGAGATCAAAGTTTACCAAAAAAAAAGCGTATTTAATTGATTCTGTTTGCTGTTCTACTTCAGTATATAGTCAAAAAATTACTCAAGTAGTTGATGACAAAATAAAGTAATTATAAATAAAAATAGAAAATTTTGTGCTTCTCATTGTTAGTGATGCAGCTACCTACATGAAAAAAGGTGGAAAAACGTAAAAAATTTTGCACCCCTGTTTGTTTCATGATTTTTGCTTAGCACATTTATTGCATAACTTCTGCTTGAATGTGAGATCAAAATTTGAAAGTGTTTGATGGTAAAATGCAAAGATGGAGGTTATTGTGTTCAGAAAGCATATGAAGATTTATCACAACTGAACGTACAAAATGATATGTGTGATTTAAATATATACATTTAGAAAAGATTAGAAGATAAAGACGTTGAGAAAATCATGAAGAGAACAAAGTATGAGATTAGCGCTTTCATGTATTGTTTACTTGAAAATGGACAAGCCACATCAATAAAAGTAGAAAGAAGTTTTTCTATATGCTCAACAACATATTAAGTAAAAATTATTGAACAAAAGCATTCATATAGAGAATTCTCTAGTTCAGGTAAACACCTCTCTTCTTTTTCTTTTTAAATCTTTATTTTTTAGCTTAAGATTTGCCAATTCATCTTTTTTCACCACCTACTAATTAATGAATGAGATAGTTGGTACTTTTAGCTGTATCACTCACTTTAAATCCATGATCAATCTCTTTAGCAAATTGTAATTTGAATGCAAAACTAAAGTTCTTACACTTAGAAAACATGTTTAAAAAGCTAGAATTTAGCAGAAAGTAAAAACAATTTAACTGAAAACTGAGAGTGAAAAGAGTAAAGGTATTGTATACAAGCATATTTACAACTAGCTATAATCTATACTAACACAAGATAACAAGCAATTCAAAATTATAACACAAGCATATATACACCAAATACACACAAGGACTCACTAAGTTTAGGATAAATGTTTTTACCTGTCTTTATATGTAAGGTAGACAAAAATGCCAATAGGTGTAAACTATATAAATCCATAATTATTGTTATACCTCTTTTTTACCTATAAATATGAGTTTATGTATAGAGCAAAACGTGCTTATAACGATTTGTGCTTATAATGATTTATTTGTATTTAAAGATACTTTAAAATAAATGGGGCTGTAGGTATATGTGCTTATTTTAAATGTATACTGTAGTACTTTTGGTTTTGGTGATAGAGGTATTTGAATTTGGGACTCCAAAATAAGTATTTGATCCAATCGTGCTAGTTTTTTCCATCAATTTTTTATTATCACCTAAATCATGGGGTCTTAGCCAGGGGTGCGTAGGCGACACAGAAAAAATTAAGTTATCATGACATTTCACATCCCGCCACCCGTCAGCGGTATCAATGCGTAATTCCCTGCTTGAGTGGGATATGGTCTTTTTGTTTAAGTAATTTTTTTATTGATACATACATAATGAGGTAGAAGATTGGCAGTGTATTATTTCTGTATATTTTGTTTTTTCCACATATATATATATTTGAATTGGCAATGAACTGTTTGTGTAACATAGATCATAACTATAGAGATGCAGCCATTACAATATTTTCATTAAAGATATAGTGTTGCAAACAAATCTGCTGAGTAATTCAATTTTTTATTGCATATTGTGGTGAAAATTCATTTTTCTTATTTGATTGCAGTATGTCAAAGAAACGAAAGTGCGTGGATGAATGTGTTAAGTTTGGTTTCACCTGGTCAGCAGAAAAAGATGGGACACAACGTCCGCAGTGTATCCTGTGTAGCACACTCTGTTCAAGTGCAAATTTAAAGCCATCAAAGCTCGATGAACATTTTAAGAACAAACATGGTGCTAAGGATGCAGGCCTTAATTATTAAAGGCCCAAAAAGGTAGGTTTGAACGGGTTAGCACATTGCCGACATGCTAATTTCTAAACATTTTTAGACCTGCGGTCAATAAGACACTTTTCATACACCAAATATACACAAGTTTTATTATTAGTGTTATACCATCAAATACTCGCGTTAAAAAATAAAATGGCTGAACATACGTACCTATTCCCAAGTGAGTGTTAAGACTGGCGTAACGAGCCGTTCCAGTGAGATCTTTGTTTTCTGCATAAGGAATGTGTTGGCTGCGAGAAGTTTGAAAGCGCTTAGCCAGCCCAAAGTCCACGATGTAGAGCAAGTCCGCTTGACTGCCCAAACCCATGAGAAAGTTGTCTGGCTTGATGTCGCGATGAATAAAGCCTTCGGAGTGAATACTTTTCACCCTGCTCAACTAAACAAAATAGCCGCGTACATGTAAAAACCTAGTTTCGAAATTACGTCACGATATATCATATCTTTTTGTGAAACATGCGATTGAAAATTAAGTATGAAAAAAGACTAAATTACGATAAATATCGAAGATTGGTGTGATTTCAATCTTTTGAAGCTTTTTTAAACATTGAGTGGTAAACAAATTTATTAAGTTGAAGCTCGTTACAGGAGTGATAAATGATAAGTAAAAACACCACTTAATTAAAACATACATGTAATATAATTCAAAAAGAAAGATGAAAAAAATTATTTTACCAGTCATTAGACAAGGTGAAATTAGACGTGCTTATTGAGAATGTTGTTTTTAGCTAACGCATAAAATTTCAAGTAAATCAGATGAAAAATAAAGTTTTTATTATCCTTGATCGTCCATACTGCAGCGGTTCCTAATTTTTTTAGGCGACCGCAATTATATTTCCCAAAATATGACGCGACCCCAGTAATTGTAATGAATATATCTGTCAGAGAGGAACTTTAAGATTGGAGAAGACAAAATCAACAAGATTACATTTTATAGCATTATGAATTTTAAAGCTTGACATTAATTCAACCACTTCTTGGAAAATATTCTTTCACATTCTATAAAAAAAATAAGCTAAATGCATATATTTTTTCTGTGAAATGGTAAATTAATTTTAAATTGGGTCCAAAAACAAGGTCCCCTTTGAAATTCAATTCCCGCAAAAGTCCACTCGCCTCCTAATGAATTGAGCCAGGAGATACGTCATTATAATTATACTTCTTTACCATTATCGTTAAAGTAATTAATTCGTGCATTTGTGCAGGCCCGCAACCAGATGGGGCGAGAGGAGGCAATTGACCCCCCTAAATTTTCAGATTAATAATAATTCTAGCAACATTTCGAAAATATTCACATATAATTACAATTATTTTATCCATTTAGTTAGATAAATCTTGGAGCATATGAATTCTCTCTTCTACAAATGACCAATTTAAGGATGAAGACAAGATATGATATATAAGGCACTCCGATTGTAACCTTTTTTAAATTTAGACCCTCCTAAAAAAATTCTGATTACGGGCTTGCATATGTGTCAGGGTGATTTCATGTGTCTTGTGTCTTTGAGTCAACCAAATAGTTAAAATTATGTTTTAAAATATTTTTCAAAAACTACTATATAATCTAAGATACTTTCGTGGCCCAAAAAAACTTCCTCAAATTTGGGCCAAGAAGTAATATATAGGTGTGGAAATCTTCGTCTATATCAGAGGTCGGAAATATTTTTATGTTTGAAAGCCGTTTACAATTTGATGTCATGCTTAAAAAAGATGCAAAATTTTTTTAACAAGATAGTAATAAAGTAAAAAAGTAGTTTTTTAAACTAAATTGCATAGAGAAAAATTATTTTAACAATTATGACTTCTTTAGAGGGCATTTTGATTTCAGGGTCCATCATAATGGTTCTCAGTATCAAGTGGTCTTCCAAATGTCAACCTTTTAATTGAAGTCAACGAGAATTTATAATTTGGATCAATTAAGAAAATGTAAAAAATAACTAAACGTAATATTCAATGAGCCTACTAAACACATTTGTAACCAATACAATCAGTTTTTCAAAGGACGCATTTATAAGGCTACCCGAGGCGCACGTTCTCCACCCCTGGTCTAGAGGCTAGGCTTCGATACCATAAAGTCTTGGTTGGAATCCAATTTGGCGCCTTCTTTCTTCACAGTAGATCAACACAAGTGGTGCAATTGTGCTTTCAAAAATTCATGTAGGCATGGATAGCAAGCCCAAAGAATTAGATTGGACAAATTCCAATCCCAAATTTAAGATGAATGAAAATTCGCTAAGAAGAAGAAAACGAAACCATTTGATCGGCAAGCAGTAATATAGTTTTGAGGGAGAAACTTCGTGAACAAAAGTTTAGCAGATCTTCAAGATTAGGACCCAACAACTCCAGCACCATAACATTGTACTCGGATTCACAGCCGAACCAATACAATTTAGGAATTCCAACTAAACAGAATTGAAATAAACAAAATTAGTAAGGGATGATCCAAAAAGGAGATATATCAATAATAAAATTAATCTAGGAGCTTTGCTATCCAGATAAAATTCACTTAGAACGAGAGCATTGTCTTACAACTTCATACACAAGAGGACATTGAGCATCAGAAAATTATGGTAACATTAGAAAAATGAAATGTTTACAACGTACGACGTAAACAGGAATTTAAATGATAATAATTTTAAAAAAAAACAACAAACCTTTTGTGGAACGAGCCAAAAATTAGGTCAAATAAAAATGGCGCCTGTATGTTGTTTCCGTTATAAAATTTACGCACATTCAATGCCTTTGACAAAAACAAAATCAATAATATCAAAATACACATATACAATATCTATATGAAATAATTTTGAAATCTGAGTTATTTAAGTGAAGTATAGCTGTTAAAATAAATGGTGTACTCATAAAATCTTTGCACAATTTAATAGGGTTGCAAGAAGTGTTGAAACGAGGACCGAGTTTGAAGAACTGGTTCGGTCCCCAAAACATTCCATGAAAACCAGGAGAAAATTTAGTTTTAAAAAAAAAATTTTTTTAATACAAAATTGGAAAATTTCTTACATTTAATTATCAAGAAATAATTTTTTACTTTTATAATATATATTACAATTACAACAAAACTATAACTTATTAAACCTTTAAGTTAGAGTCTAAGCTAACCAGAATGTTAGTTTGCTAGGTAGCCCCTATATACAGTGATGCTTTCCTAATCAGGCACTTTTTAATCCGACACTTTTTTCGTAAATAATAAGGTTCATTGACTATTTTTGTATTTCTTCATTTATTAATCCGACAAATTTTGATTCCGAATACGACATACTTTTTTAATATAGGAATAACTTATATAGATTACTTTTTAATCCGACTTTTCAAAAAAATTTGGATTTAATATTATAGAGTCGAGGGTTTCTCAACGTGGGCTATATGGCCCCCTGAGGGGCCACAAGAAATTTTAAGAGGGCCACAGAAAAATATATGATTCAAATACAATACATCAGATCGTAGAGAAGTCACAAAAACAAGTTAAAAGTTCGTATTGATATAGATGGATGCTTAAATTAAAAAGGTAAGTCGACAAAAAGACTAATTTTTATTTATAAAAATGCCCCAAAGCTTTGTCGATTATTCTATATTATATACATATGATGCAAAAACTATTTTAGCAACTACAGTGAAACTTCGATATCTCGAACATGTGATATCTCGAAGTTCTTTTATGGTACGAACTTTTTCCCCTATACATTACATGTAAATAAGTTTGGATATCTCGAACTCTGATATCTTGAATAACCCGCATATCTCGAAGTATTTAATTGTTACAAGCATCAAATTTACTGTGTTTATCTCGAACTTTTTACATACGTAAATAATTAATCATTTACAACAAAACACCAAATAATATAAAATATATGTTCTCTAGCAATATTGCAGCAATACATCAGGGACCCTTTCCCTCTCCCCTCCACCTAATGTTTTCTTAGGGGGCAAAAACGCATCTTGATCCTCTCCCCCTTCTCCCCAATAAATTTCAGTGTTTAAAATTTTATTTATGCAACAATTGTTGCCATATTTTTTCTCCAATAAATTAAGTTTGTGATGAAAATCTTAATGAAAGTAATATGCCAACATCATCAAAGCTGCTTACGGAAGTGATGTAAAACTAGGCATACGATTTGTGATGATCATGGATTTTCATAGTTTTTATGCCTTCATCAAATCACCTACCATTTTTTGGACTTTCTGTCTCTTTGAGTCCGACTTACTGACGTTGATTTAAAATAAAATGCACTTTAAAAAGATATCAGGATCTGTTTATTTTAGCAGAGTTACTTTAGATCTAACAAGCAGACAAAAAACATACCGGTCGATACTTATTTTTCAAAAAATGGACTTGATAATAGTTTTTCTTGATATTTTGGATATCTCGAACACCTGAATATCTCTAAGTTTTTGTTTGGTCCCTTCAAATTCGAGATAACGAGATTTTAATATCTTGAAACTTTATATAATTTTCATGAACTTTTTTATAGTTTTGTTTCCACATCTACTAGGTTTAGACCGTTAATATTAAGTAAAAAAGACTCAATTGGAAAGGAACTTTAATTCTGAACTGTTATGAAAAAAAGTTATGATTTAGAAGCACTATAATTTTTGAAGGAATTTTACAGTTTTTTTGCTTTGGTGTTATGTGTTGTTTGAATGAATAACTTCATGAAAAAGTCACGAATTTTCGTTTATGAACCTCTAAAAAATAGAAAAATATATGAAAAACTTAACGGGGCCATACAATAATATTTGCGCAAAAAGGGGGCCATGGTAGAAAAAAAGTTGAGAACCCTTGTTATAGACTATAATTATTTAAATTATTATTACAAGAAATTTAACAGATGAAGAAATTGTTGAAATTTTTGATCCAGCCGAAGAAAGAAACGGTGGTAGTTCTTTTAGTATTGGAAATGATGAGTCAAACTGTGATACACAGCCTCCGACATCCATTAAAGAAATGCGGTGTAGCAATAAAATTTTGTGAAATAAATGAAGATTTCTCCCAATTTTAGACGTTTTATCTTTAATTTTAAATCAAGTGAATAAAAAAATGGAAAAAATTAGTATAGAGAAGTTTTTAGTATAAATTTCAATAAAATTTTCAACTGTTTAAAAATTTCTTTTTGTTTTGAAATTTTGAATGTAAAATTTCTTAATTCAGCAGTTCTTAATCCGACCTCACTAATGGTGTAATCGTAGATGTCGGATTAGCCAATCAATGCATATTGTCTTACCAATGCCTTTGAGAATTTGATAAACTTTGAATTCACCCAAGAGCTGCAAATTCTTGTTTTTGTTATTCTCGAATTTGATGGCGACTTCCTCATTTGTCAAGATATTCACACCTAATAGCAGAAATGAAAGGGCTAGATAGCGATCAGTGTGAATCAGAGCGAATCGTGCATACCCAAATAAATAATTCCAAAGGAGCCACCTCCAATTTTTCTGTTCAACCGAAATTTATTGTTCACAAGATTTATCCTCATTTCAGTCCATGATTCGCCGTCTCTTCCTTCTAAAAACGAAATACATCCAATAGAAATAATTTGATTGACAGGTATGCACATTTACTTTTCAATTTAATACAAAGTAAGAAAATAGGACACTTTATTTATTAATAAACACAAACTAATTTCGCAGTTTATCAAAGTTGTATATAAAAAACCCTAAGCCCTTTGAAGAGTAACATAACGAGACATAAGGGGAGGGGCATAGGGTACGTTACGTTTCAAAATTAAGATACGGTACGATAGTGTTTCAAAATTACGTAACATACTGAAGTTGGGTACGAATTCGATCTTCGTAAGTTTTGTTTTAGCGAACTTTTGAGTTGTAAATAAATTTTGCCTATTGAAGCACGTTACTTGAATTATGATTTGTTTATTTTTTAGGTCTGGTGAGAAATTGAAAGAAACTCCACCTCCCTCCCCATATGTTGGGGTTAGGGTTAAGGGTTTAGGTTAGGGGGTTAGGGTTAGGGCGAAGAGCTGTGTACAATAAAAAGATACATCCCTGACTCTCAAAATATCTGGCAAACTCAACTTATCCAAAGTTTTTCCGTTGATTTTAGCAGTTTGACTTAAACTGACTTATACCCGCAAAAATACAGAAACTTCTGGAATATTTGCAGCCCATAAAAAAAGGCTGAAAAATTCAATAAAATTAAAGAATGAACTTTTTCATTTTACATTAAAATTAGTTTGTAATGGAGCAAAACTCAGTTTATGAGTAAAAAGTTTTTAAACCTTTGGAAAAAAATCAGGATAAATTCAGTTTATCAATTGTATTGTTTTGTCTTAGATAAAAAGGTTATAGACAATAAATTGAAAATCTTTTTGAAGACAATGCAAGAAAGACACTGAACTACAAAACAAGCCAATGGAACATTTTAATAAATTATGTTGAAGCAAATAGATCACGCATTTTGCGTAGCAGCATAAAGCAGAAATGTCAAAAATTCAGGAAATCTTTCTGAAGCAAATAGATCAATTAAGCTAACGCAAAGATTTATGTAGATGCAACACCGCTCGCCATTGGAATAACCTCCAAAAACTGTAACTTCAAAATACCTTTTATCAATGAAATCGACATTGACCTAGCTGAATTACTGGCAATAACTATTGCAAATTCAGTAGCAAGGGAAGATACACTCATCCTATCAGACAGCCAAGTAGCCATAAACTCCTGGAAGAAGGGTGGATCAGCATCAGTAAGACTACACAACATCCTGGAACAAGTAGAAAATGCTAACATAGCTCAATACCTACAAAGATGCAAGAACATTTTCTACATCCCAACAGATGCAAATCCAGCCGACTTCCCGTCAAGACAATCAGATCAAAATACAATAACGGTATAAAAGCCCAGCACATTGCCTTGACAATCACTTCCTTTATTTATCAACAAAGTCAATACCTCTCCCGCCACCACCCCTTCAGATACACCTCCTGGAAAACTTATTTCTTGTGCATATATATTTTTTTTGCTGTATTTTGTTTTTAAAAACTTGTCATTTATTTTTTGCAAATTAAGTTTTTCAATAAAATGATATTAATAAAAAAAAAAAAAAACTTGACTTCCAACATGTTCTCACTCCTCAATAGATATTTTTAATCAACATTTTGAAGTTTATTTAAGTAAACTTTCCAATAGTGCCACCCATATTGTATTAGGTGATTTCAACTTCAATCTTCTTAATTCTAAATGCGAATCTGTGAAAAAGTTTTTAACTCTTTGTGTTTCTAATTCTTTCTTACCTACAATTACCACACCCACACGTCCAGATAGTTCCACTTTGCTTGATAATGCTTTTATTCCCAGTCATCGATTTGAACATGTAGCCTTTGTTTTAGACACTAATATTTCCGACCACTACCCTATTTAGTTATCTTTGAAACTATCCCTAAATCAAAAAGCTAAATATGTTTCAATTTTTGATGAAAACAAGTTCATAAATTTGGTCTCTAACTTTAATTGGAACACTTTCTCTGATGAGATAGAAGGAAATCCTAGCATTTTAATTGAAAGTATCGATTCAAAAATTTCATATTTTAAAAATGCTTCAACTAAACTTTCATGTCATAAATATTCTCATAAAAACAAAAAAGAAAGTTGGGTAAACTCTAGACTACTAAGTTTAATAAATAAGAGAAACAAAATGTCTCACAAATGGAAAAATAAACCGAATATAGATTTGAGATCAAAGTTTGTTTACTTGAGAAATCAGGTCAGGTACTTAGCTAAAAATCTTAAAAAAAGTTTCTTCGAAAATGCTTTAAATAATAATAGGGATACAAAATCATGTTGGAAGATCATCAATTCTATAGTTAAGCCTAAAGTTGAATCCTATTCTTTTGGTATAAATGATAATGGGACTATGATTTCGGACGATGACGCGGTTTGTAATTTGTTTAGTAATCAATTTGCCAAAAATTTCAATAGTAACTATGTTCTTGACCAAAATGCATTGTTCTTCAAGCCAGAGTCTTCTATATTAAAAACAGTCGTAGTCACGACGTTTTCGGTCTATCGATATATGATCTTAAAAAAATACAGAATTATATATCTCCACCCCTTATGAAGGCTTTTAACTCCTGTATTGCCGAAAACATATTCCCAGATACTTTAAAAAATACAAAGATCATTCCAGTATACAAAAAAAGGTGATAAAAGTAAGGTAGGGGAATTATAGACCCATTTCTATAGTAAGCTCTAATTATCAAAGGTATTTGAAAAAATTTTATTTGATCAGTTATAACATATTTCTCATACAACAATTTTCTCTCCCATTATCAATTTGGCTTTAAGAAAGGTTCCTCCACTGAAGTTTTACATTCTTATTTTATTAATTCTGTGGTAGACTCTCTTGAAAAATGAAGGATGTTTGTGCTCTTTTTTTAGATCTCAGTCAGGCTTTCGATTCCATACCAAATTGCTTGCTTCTATCTAAATTGAATTTATATGGATTCTTGAATGCTTCGTTTAAAATTTTTAAATCTTATTTCAGTAACAGATATCAAACCGTATATATTAACAATTTTATGTCGGAAAAAAGGAGGTAATTTCAGGTGTGCCTCAAGGGACAATTTTAGCTCCATTATTTTTTAATATTTTCATGAATGCTTTCTGGAAGTTCGTCTCAGAGATTGAAGTTATAGTGTATGCTGACGATATTATATTGCTATTTTCTGATAGGACTTTGATGGTGTCTCTCCTAGATAAAAATATAGCTCTAGTTAAAAATTGGTTTGCTTTTAATGGGTTGTTTTTGAACACCCAAAAATCAAGATTTTCATTTTCATACCGAAAGATTACTCCAAGTTCTTTGGGAATTCAAAGAGCATATGAGCATAATCTATTAGGTTTAATCATATCCAATGACCTCACTTGAAATCGTCATGTGACACACGTAACTCACAAACTTGCCTATATCTCTGGTATGTTTAAGCAAGTCAAAAAGTTCTTCCCAACCAAAACCTTACTTCTCCTCTATAAAAGTCTCTTTGTCCCTCATCTTAGATACAGTATATTCAACTGGGGCCATACAAACGACTCTACTCTTTTTTCACTTCAGAAAAAAAACACTTAGAGTGGTTTTGGGTCTTCATCCAATCTCACATAAAAACATCTTCTACGAAAACTCCTTACTTAAACTCGAAGATCTATACCATTTGAGTATCTATATTTACATATATAAGTTTTTATACTACATGCTACCACCCCTGTTTGATAATTTCATCACGTTTAACTGGTCAAAGAACAGAACCTCACCTCGATATGTAAGTCAAATGTCACTCCCTTTCTATATCTTCTCAAAGTCGAGGCAATCCTTTTCGTACAAAGTTTCCACTTTTTACAATACCAGTGAAACATTTTTTTCACTAGATCCTATTCATATCAAAAAGTTTCAAAAGATACTGCAAAAGTTTTTGCTTGATTCATACATGAAGCTCAATCACTGTGCAACCTCCGATTGCTTTATCCGCAAAAGGGCAATTGTTTGATATATTCTATTCTCGCCATTTTAGCTTTCTCTATACTCCTTATATTATATTTCCTGTGCTCTGAAGAATATTGCATCCAGGTTGGCGTCTCCTAGCGGCTGTTTTTGGCCTTTGACATTCAACCCTCAGAAGCTATATTTGCTTTTTTAAAATGTAGAGTTTTGTAATTTTCACATCATTTTATTTTTTTCTTATAATTTTTACATTTTGACTATAACACTTTTGAAAATAAAGCTGATATGATATGATATTAAAATTTTTTTAACAATTTTAGTTATAAGAAAACAAAATAGAACCAACCACCTATCAAAATTCTGATCATACTTTGATGAAAACTCTTGGAGTCGAAATGTCATCATTTTCTTTCAAATAAAATTGTTTGAAATGGTACTCCTTCTTTCTTGTCTTTTTACTTTACCTGTTTCAAACAATGGCGCTTCAGCACTTTATATGTATTTAGTAAAAATATAATGGATAAAAGGACATTAAAATAAAAGAAGGATAAATCAATACATTATTGGTAGGGTAGGATTTAACTCGAACTTCTTTGATTTTAGTATTATTGCTGCCAAAACTTTGAGAAAAAAACCATTAACACTTTTTGAGAGGCATCCTAATTCCTAAAAAATAAACCAATGTGAGAAATTTTTCTCGTTTTATCATATCATAAAATATAGTGATTACGGTAGTAATAATGGTTCTAGGAAAACTCACCTCAGGAATTTTCGCCTCGGGAAATTTCGCCTAAAAGGAAAAATCGCCGTAAGACAATTTTGCCGTAAAACAAGTGTTTGTGATAAAAAAACAGTTTGGTTTCTGAAGTACCATTTTATCTCTTCCAAACTACCAAGCTTGGCTTTCGAAGTATCTGATAAGTAAACAACCAATAAAGAAATGGAGTACTTATTTTTTTATTTCATTATCCGTATTTTATTTTATTTATTTTTTATTTTATTTATTATTTTTTTATTTTATTTTATTATCCGTAGGGAGTAATTTTTTTTTTAATTTTTTTATCCCTTTTTCTTGGTAAATATAGTTAAAATCGTCAACTAATTTCAGTCCTCCTCTACACTAGTTTCCATTTGATAAACCATCGTCTTGGGTTGGCTGCCTACAAAAAACTATAGTCGAAAAAAATAAGGATATAATAAAAAATAAAATAAAGATAAAATAAAAAATAGGATAAAATAAAGATAAAATAAAAAAAATAATTACTTAGCCAAATTTGGTTGTTTGAAAGAGATAAAATGGTACTTCAAAAACAAAACTGTTTTTATCACAAATACTTGTTTTAAGGCAAAAGTGTCTTGCGGCGATTTTTCCTATTAGGCGAAATTTCCCGAGGCGAGTTTTCCTACGGCAAACTTGTTTACAGCGAATTTTCTGGACACTAGTAATAATAATAACAGAACTAAAAATTTTATACGAAAGAAAAGTTAGATGGAAATTTTTGGAAGTAGAAAAATCATTTAAATCAATAAAGAATAATACGTGTAGTAGTGTAAGGATATTTTTAGTGACACCCTTCCACGAGTCCTATGACACTCTTATGTGCCAGAGCACACAGGTTAGGAACCACTGACCTAGATAGAAGTTTCCCAACGAGATGTGCTCATCAGACCTACTGCTGGGAGTGATGGCCTCCCACGTTACTTCCTTTTTCGTAGCGTTAAATTGTATCGGAATAAAAATACAATATACAAAAAAATGTATCGAAATTTTGGAGAAAATTGTTGATTTTTGATTCATTTGTTGAAAATTGATCAAATTGTTTGATGTTTTTGACATTATGCTTATTAACTTTTATTTTTTATATATTATTCATTTAAAGAGAGGATTCAAGGACCTTTGAAAAGGTAATTTGGTATTAAATCATTCACATAAAAATATTTTTCTTCAACCTTGAAATTATATGATTTTCTTTATGGATTTATATAACGTATGTTTGTGATGAACAAATAAATCCCAAAACCATATGTTATCACTCAAGTTTACGGACTTGAATAGGATGAGTCTTTTTACAACTCACAAGTTCGATGAAATAAAACGTACCAAGGAACGAAATCGAACCGAGCTTCGATATTTTTCGTAGTTAAGTTTTTTTTGTAATTTTTACAACAAAAAAGTTTCGTATCGCAGCGTAATTTCAAAATGCAACCATTGCGAGTGTTCAGTTCAAAGGTATTCACAAGCATTCAAATTTAGAAACAAGATTTGCAATACGGTTTAATATAATACAGCTCTTTGTTCAAGTGTTGCTATAAAAAGTCTATTTAGCTATGGCGCATTAACATAATAAACCAAGTAAAAAGATGAAAATTAGGTCAAGACATTTTAGGAACAAAAACTTTGTGTTAAGAGAGCGCTCACTGAATAACAATTCACTTACAAATGAATTAAAGCACCTTTTTTTATATAAGCAACTCCATTTTTTGTATCACGCATCAAGTTGCTTAGGTGGGTGATTAGCATTTTTTTTTCTTTATTTAATATTTTCTTTGTTGAATTAAAAAAATTTTGAAATTTATTTTTTATTTAAATTATATTAAAAATAATTAAATTAACGCAAAATAAATCTTATTACTTGGAAAAGGGGGAAATGAAGGAGATATTTACAATACCAAAAATTTAGGAAGACACCCATATGAGGCCTGAAGGTTGATAAGTTGCTTAATTTTTGCCGTGATTTGAGGCATGAACCCTTAACCACTCGGTTACTTATAAAATAGGTGTAGCTGTATTTTTAGAAAACTTTTTTAAATTACGGTTTCAAATTTATAAAAGTTGATTCCAATTTACATCTTATCTTTCTGTTAAACTTTTGTTAAGATTATTTTTAAAAATATTTTTGAGCAACAAAACATTCAACGCAATTATGTAAACTTTTCTGCTTCAAATATTATGGGTCTCCAATTTTTAAGTTATGTAAAATCGATTTCGAAACATCAGTTATAAATTACTGGCTCACAAATAAGTTTCCAATCTATAACAAATGCTAAAAGTGTGATCACAAGTACCATATTTCAAGGTGGTTTGTCAATGTCGATTTTAGGCCGTCATTGAAAGATGTTCTGAATCTTACACGCTTCTGCTTTATGTTGCAACGCAAAATGTTTGATCCATTTTCTTCAACATGGTTTATCAAAATGTTATATTCGTTTGTACTTTGTATTTCAGTGTCTTCCTTACTTTGTCTTCAAAAAGATTTTCAAATTATTGTCTAAACTCTTTTATATAAGACAAAACAATACGATTCATAAATTCAATTTATCCTAAATTTTTTTCCAAAGAAGGTAATTGGTTAAAAAATTTTTTCCTAAAAACTTTTCCCTCAGAAACAGAATTTTGCTCCTTTACAAACTAATTTTTACATAAAATGAAAAAGTTCATTCTTTAATTTTATTCGATTTTTCAGCCTTTTTCTATGAGTTGCAAAAACACAATGTTAGAGCTACACCCAGTTTTGGCAACGTTGCACACTAAAAAGAGTGTCTATGAATTTATTCCTTAATCTAACATGCATGAATAAAACTATTTTTTAAAAGAGAGACGGAGTCGCAACAATTATTAAGACTCAGACTCAGAAGTCAAAAATGGCAACCACTTTCACTCCGAATCCACAAGCCACTTCCTCGCTACGCCAGTGAATGTATAAATAAAAGAAAAAGGAATTTAGTAAAATGATTTTGAAGTAGAAAACAAAAAAGAATTTCAAATATCTTTGTAATTCAAAATCAAGACTGAGAATTTGAAATATGGAGATCAATAAATATTCTTTATTTTCAGACAAAAAGAGAAAATTGAAAGATACATCAAAGTTTTGTATATTGGAAATTGTGAAGTTAATAATAATCATTTGTAAGATACAATTCATTCAAATGAAAAATTAATGATAAAAACAACTTTTCAAGGAAAATCTAAATCGGGTATTAAATAAAAGTTTAAAGCTTTTTAAATAAAAACTAAATTGATCATAAACAACTAGAGGAGTTCTTAGGGGGAAAAGCTTAGAAAAAAAATATGGAAGCAATAAAATAACGAATTTATGAATAGAGATAATAAACATTTTATTCAACTTCAATAATTAAAAGTAATTTGAAAAGTATTTTTAGAAAAAAATTATTATCAGTAGGCACATAAAAGTTTATAAGCATATTCCATAGTTACATAAAAACAAAAACTTGTAATTTTCTGCACTGGAAAATATTTTTACATGTAAGAATAATAAATGTGCAAAAAAGTTTAAAAAAATATTTGGTTGCATTAAAAAACATTTGTTCAAACAAACAGAAACACTTCATCATTGGAAGAAAAGTTCTTTTTCGACAAGTAAACAAAGTAATTCATCATCAGTATGAGCTGAAGGTTGAAACATTTGAATAAATTCAGGCAGAAGACAAGAAAGAAATTTCCAAAAAAGCAAAAATGTTACACTATTGCATTTAGTAAAATGCTATACTAATATTTAAAACACGAAGTAAAGGAGTTTTTTCAAACGATGGTTAAAAATTAAAATTTTGAACTTCTAAACAATCCTTCCTAGATTCCAAGATCATTCCAAGGATTAGGGTTAATGATTCCAAGACCCATAGAATATAAATCCTATAAAACAAGCGTCTTAATTTCAAAATAATTAACTAGCATACAAACTAAAAATAATACAGAAACAAGCAAATTGAATTTTCAAAATTAATGGTCTGGAAATACCACGGTAGACCAAATATTCAAGCAATCCTTTAACCCATTAAGTCCCAATGTTCCCATTTGGAAATATAAGTAATTTCATTTTCGTCTGCTTTTTTCAATGACTTTGAATATAAATCGTCTGCGTTTTTTTAGATATCGTCTGATTTCTATGGTACTTAATGGGTTAAAATAGAGTGTATTCAGCGCATACCAAAAGTCCTAAATTTATAAGACTACTTTATATTTTTTTTATTCGAATCCTCATCGATAGGAATTTGTTCATAGTTTGACATAAGCGGTACATCAGTGGCTTGTCAATGAAAATACATCCGCTGCAGGACATTGGTTGTTGAAGGGTTAATAGAGATTTAATTTTTTGAATTTTTCTTCTGATGGCGATATGGATAGAAGGTAAAATAAATACTGTTTTAAAGGTTTGGTAGTTCATATTTGTTAAAGTTAAATTTTATGTCATTTTTAGATTTATTATCATTTTTACTTAGTCTATTTGTGAAAAATATAAAGTTTCAAAATAAAAAAAAAGTTATGTCAACTTTGTATAACACATAATTATACCTTCACACACATACATATTATATAAGACGAACAGATAAAAAGTCATCCTTTTTTTGTGTATTCTATAGATATAGAGTGTATTCAGCGCATACCAAAAGTCCTAAATTTATAAGACTACTTTATATTTTTTTTATTCGAATCCTCATCGATAGGAATTTGTTCATAGTTTGACATAAGCGGTACATCAGTGCCTTGTCAATGAAAATACATCCGCTGCAGGACATTGGTTGTTGAAGGGTTAATAGAGATTTAATTTTTTGAATTTTTCTTCTGATGGCGATATGGATAGAAGGTAAAATAAATACTGTTTTAAAGGTTTGGTAGTTCATATTTGTTATAGTTAAATTTTATGTCATTTTTAGATTTATTATCATTTTTACTTAGTCTATTTGTGAAAAATATAAAGTTTCAAAATAAAAAAAAAGTTATGTCAACTTTGTATAACACATAATTATACCTTCACACACATACATATTATATAAGACGAACAGATAAAAAGTCATCCTTTTTTTGTTCAATAAATTCTATTCTAATTCTAATTCTAAAAAAGAATTGGCAATGGCATCGTGTAGAATCGGCAATCAGAATAGTACAGAATTTAATATCGTCACATCAATAGTGTATGCATATTTAGATAGTTACAATAAAAAACGATTTTTAATTTATTAATTTAAGAAATTTGGCTTTAGTATTAACCTAGAAAACTATCTCATATTTCAATCCTGATATAAAAAAAAGAAGATAAAAAAATTCTTAGTGAATACCAAAAAGCATATTATAGTTCAATTATAATTAAAAAAAACGGAATAGCACTCAGATATTTATACCAGAAAAAAATATTATAGGCTAATTATTACATTTGAAACGAAAATAATGCAAAATAGAAAATTTCAAACTACTTGACTAAGCTTAGAGTGTAAAAATTATCAAATAAAAATACTAAAGGAAAATCTATTTTTACTATAAATATCCTATTTTTATTACTTTATGACAAAAAAAATGAAAATTTTTATTTAAAAAGGAAAACATTTATTGATCAAATGAATTACCCATATTTTTAGGAGGGGCAGTGCCAATAAATTTAAGATAGATGTCTAGTTTCATACATAGGGCGTACTGGATTATAAGGCGCATTAAATAAACTATTAAAAACAAGCTTTTTAATAACCCTCAAAAATAAGAAATACATAAAATTACACTAACCTTCACTCAATTCCTTGCTTTCAAACCCATCAAACTCTTCATTCGGGTTCAAAAGTTGTGCAATATCTTCATTAAGAATATCTAGATCTAATTAGATCTAGTAGTTGGCTACTCACCAATGATTTTAGCTTAAGTAAAAGAACAGATAAATATTTGAAAATGATACACTCGGTCACGCATCCAATATCCATTCACTGATATTGGCATAATTTGCATGAAGTTACCTTCCTGTCTTGTTAAAAGTATGCTCTCTTTTGGTCATCCAAAGCTCTCACAAAGCTTGCACGTTTACTGTTAACGACCTGTTAAAATTAATATCTAGCTGTTGTAGTTATTTAGTTAACCCACAAAGAATAGTTGCAAGACCTGAATTGATTTTTTAACTTGGACTTTGACACTATCAGTGATATGGGTATGCATATGGTCACAGATCAACAATGATAGGAATGTATGAAAAAACTATTTGTTCTTTTAACGTAAACTTTACTTAGCCACTCACTCATCCTCTGCATTTCTATCCAATCTTTTTAAATTAGCTTTGAAAGAGATGCCGGATGCAAAATTTTTGAAAATAGAGGCCGTTTTAGGCCATTAGCCTAGCAACCAAGAACTATAGTAAAATGTGACTTTTCCTTTCTAGTCGTGCGAATGGATATTATACTAGTTCCTCTTTTTTCAAAAGTACGATTCATAGGGATGTCAAAAGTAAGTGGAATCTCGTTCATATTGGTAGTGTGCTTTGGCCAGATTATCTTTTCAAAAATTAAGTTTTGGTATTAGATACGAAAAAAATACTTAGTTTTTCTTCATAAACTTTTGGCAGTTGCTGCAAAAAGGTAGTTTTTATGCGTATAGAAAGATTGTGTCTTTTCATGAAAGGAGAGGACCAAGAAGCAGTGGCGGTTTTAAGGGGGCGATAGTTTTAGACGGGTGAATCTTAGACCAAGAGCACTCTTAATTTGATTTTCATTCATTGGGATAATTCAAAGAAAAAAAAGTAAAACATATGTATTTGGTAAATTGAAAAATTTATAAAAAATTATCGATTTAAAAATTTGGCCTTTGTTTGACCCCCTCACTTTTGAAAATTTAGAACCGCCACTGCCAAGAAGGACTTCCTTGAAAGTTAATAATTTCCACTTCTTGTGCTACTGATTTCGTTTTAAGTCTAATTGACACTGTTGAAACGCTTCTACATGCTCTCCTTTTTTCAACAACTCACTTTTCAACGTCATCTTCTAACTGTAACCATCTCGCTTTGTTTCCTCTAAAACTTTGTTTTGTCTTTTTCACTTAGCGCAGGTCATCTTGTTTTTTTCATTTTTTCATCATCGATCCATTATATTAAATTCCCTTGCAGCCGCTCTATTTCCATGTTCTTAAAACATGAATATATATATAAAATGGTAAAAAAGGATTTGAATCTGAGTTTTATCAATTTTTTTTCTAAAATAAAAAAAATTAAAAGTTTTGAGTAAAGAGATTTTGAACAATATAGTTATTAAAATAGACATTTTAATAGAAAAATTAAAAAGTATTTTGATTCTTTTTTATGAATTAAATTATTTTACTCTGTTCCATACACCGTATTATAAAACGTATTTTTGATTTTAGAAAAAATAAAGAATTTAAGTTTGCCTTCGAAAATTACTCTAATTAAACAAAAAATAAAATTTTTTAAATAATCATCTTAACAGTTGAAGGTCAGGGGTTCGATCCCCAATGCTCCCAACTCTAAAAAACAAATTCACAAAAATTGTGATTAACCATCTTCTTAAGCATAATGCGAGCATATAGGCTTACGGCTGAAAGTGTTTTGATATATCTCCAACCAACCACCTTGTAATAAGAAGTATTGTTATACAATTTAATTACAAAATTGTCAAATATAAATAGGTATAATTACTAAAGCTCATGAAATCAAACTATTAAGACTTTGTATCACAACATTTGCTAAATGCAACATGTGCTAAAGATTGTAAATCCTTAAACTATATTTGTAAATATTGTGGCCTCACTTATGAGTCAAATAAATTTTTTGTAAAAATTGTGCTGATAATAAATTGCATTTCAGACACAAATGTAATTCTATTGACTCTTACTCATTGATAAATTAAGGGAGCATAAAGATATTTTAAATAATATTTGTTAGTTAATTATAATATTAATGATATTTTAGAAATGAATTTTTCAATATCATAAATTTTCGTTCCTTATCTAGATATTTTCATGCATAAAACTAACTTAAATAAAAAAAATATTAAAATTTTTAACATTAAACTAACTACTCTTGTAATAACGGAAGTATAACAATGTAAAAAATTTTGACATTGATATTCCATGATACTTTTTTAAATTTTTTTCAAGTTCTAAAAATAGTTCTAAGAATACTATTTTCAAAAACATTATAATTAGAAAAATCATGTAGTTTTAAAAAATTAAATTTAAAAAAATGAATAACTTGGTTTGTATTTTATTAATCTTATTCAAAAGGGTGAAATATAAAGAGCTCCAACGCTCTTAAAGTACATATGAGGGTAAATTAAACGAAAGTTCTCTTTTTCATTCTCAAGAAAATCTATTTAGGCGCCACGATTTAGTAATTAAACTTTTAATATACATAGAACAGGAAGAGTTGTAAGAAATACAAGCACTAAGGAATCTTAATTTACCAGTTCTTCCCAAGACAGAGTTGTTAATAGAAATATCCTCATAAAATTGACAAAATTAACAGTTTGGTGAGGAAATCTCAATTGATGTTGAATGTCTCGGGCGGAAAAAGAAATTGAAATGTTTTGACTTTTTAGGGTAAAATACAACTAACTGTTTTTTACGGATTACATTTCTTAGAAATAAACATGCTGCATTAATAGGACGATTTTACCAGGTTGATTTTGGACTAAAAAATTGATATGATTTTTGTAAACTATTAAATTATATTGAGAAAGGAAAAGTTTGTATAAATTTCCTTTATTTTATAAAGATAAGGAAATCAGGTGTAAACTATGGGGGATTATTTTGAAATTTTGAAGGGGGAGGGGGAGAAGAGTAGATATGGCATTATTTGAAGATGATTAGTAACTTATTTCTAGAAATGAGAGGAAATAAAATTTCAAAGGAGGTGAAGTCTATATTATGATAAACGGCTTCCATTAAATTAACATTGAAGTCACCAAAGAAAAAAGAAGAACATCTTTTTTCTAAAGAAGAACAATCTTTTTTTAGTTGAGCTGTCAAATATCAATCAATTGTTGACAAGTTTGATTGATTTTTATTTAAAAAAATAAATGTCACGATCAGATTCGTAACCAATCATTTAGTAGGTTCACGCTAAAATTTTGTAAAAATTTGCAATCATTCAAAAAAAACCGAGGGGGGGGGGGCTAAAATACCCCCCCCCCCCCGTCACTGAGGAAATGAAAATAGGCCGTCACTAATAGGGTTGAAGCTGTTGATCATAATATATCCGTCATCTCCTTTGAAATCTTATTTTCCTCTCATTTCTACAAATCTATTAGCAAACTAATAAGATTTTATCCTCCTTTGATACTTGGAATTCATATCGAACAACCCAAATTTTTTTAAATCTTCCACAAAGTCTAGAAGTTTTTTCAAAAATGATTAGGAGTTTGTAGAGAAAGAAATTGAAAAGCTTTTAGAAAATGGAAATATAGAAGATAGCAGTTGCCAGTGAACGGCACAAGTGGTTATTGTAAATAAAGAGAATAAAAAAGGGAGATTGTGTGTTGATTATTCTCAAACTATTGATAGATTTACACAATCAGATGCGTATCCGTTACCACGAATACAGGATCTTGTTCCAGATATATCTAAAATCTCTGTTTTCAGTGTGTTAAATTTTAAATCAGCGTACTATCAAATTCCTTTATCAATGCAAGATCATACACAGCTTTTTAAGTGGCTAGAAGTTTATACAAATTTTCAAATATGCCATTTGGAGTTACAAAGGGCGTTGCTTGTTTCCAGTGTGTAATCGACAAATGTATAAAAAGTAACAAGTTAAAAGAGTTTTATGAGTGCGACCCACAATAACAAACTTGCTTTCAATCCAGAGAAAAGTAACATATCTACGCTATCTCATATCTCAAGGGAACTTTGGGGTTACACTCTAAGAAGCTTATTCTCATTGGATGAAAAATTAAGGCCTTTTAGGCAATTTTTTTAAAGCAGAATCATTGAACAAAAAAGGATTCCTGTTCTATTCTTTTGCATAACAAAGATTTCTGTAACGATATGGCTTCTGGTAGCATTATTGAAAAACTTCTAAAAAGCACCAACATATGTATTCCATTGAATTCATTCGACTATTATCTGTCTCGAGTTTTCATGCTCAATACTCAATTTCTCTAAACATCGTAGATTCAAATTCGATTGGGATGCATCTCCTTTATTCCAAATTAAAAAAATTTCTTCTTTATCTCCTTTATTCCATTTCTGCAACTTTTTATTTTCTGAATGTTTTTGGGAAAAGTAAAAAGTTATATTTAATAAATTTTACACTAAAAGTCATTTATGATCAGTATTGTGTAGTTTAACAAAAATTATTCAAAATTTCCATAATTTTGAATAGTTTGCCATTCGGTCTGAGTAAAAAGATGGGCAGTTTATCATTAGTTCATATAGAACCTTACAGAACTGTTTTGCCTATAAGGGGTACATCTGCAAACTGGCAAAAAAAAAGGCGATATTATGTTCGTAGGCGTTGCAAACCGTTGATTACAAGAGGAAAAGACAAAATAAAGTCGAGATGCTGAAGAATTAATCTAATACAAACCCACATCCACTAGAAAGGCTAAACAATTTCTATGAGGTACCTTTCAGATCTATCTCCCTGCACTGAGAGTAAAAAATTGTATCACTTGGTTGGTACGTTGGTCGTTTGGCTATCAAATCATCTTCAGCAGTAAGGCTATATGCTTGAAGATGGTTAATCACAGTTTTGTGATTTTGTTTTTAAGAGTCGGAAGCCTTACGGATCGAACCCCCGACGTTCAACTGTTCATCTTAGAGGTACACCGTAACAACCATTGAGGCTCAATTGCATCACTTGTTAATTAGATCAGTAAAGTTTGTTATTTGATTAGTATACAATTACTTTACTAACTTTATATTTACTTTATTTTTTAGTTTACTATTTTCACTGATATAAGTAAATAAAACACCAGATGAAGTATTCGTTATTCGGTTCACTGTTAGAGCATATGAATCAATAATAAACACATTATGCTTTCATGAAGGTAGAGTTATTATGTTGTCGTAACAAAACGGCAACTTGCCTTCAGTTCGAAGCCAAAGGAAGACATAAAAACAAAAAATTTTGTACACAGTTATCTGCAGACATGATTAATTTACATATTTCTCGAGAGAATATAAAAAAGACTTAAAATAGTGTAAAAATTTTAGGGAATAGAAGAAGGTTGTTACATAAAATCAAATATATATGTCGTTAAATGTAAAGGTATATATTTTGAAATAATGAGTTTTCACGTATATTTTCAGTGTTTTTTATAGAGATATCCTTAGTACAAAATCTTAATAGAAACTTCTATTTTAAAAAAAAGTCTTATTAATAGTGCTCATTTAATCAATAATTGTTTTATAACTTTTAAAATAAATGTTTTCAATTTAATTAGTTTGATTTTCAAATGTAATCGGAAAAAGTAAATTGCATTTTTTGTAGCAAATTTTGCTAAATAGATCAACGAGAAAGCTTGAGCTGTTGTGAATTTGAGGCAGGTTTATTTTTATTGGTTTAGGTTATTTAGAAGAACTTTTTTATAATTTAGTTACCACAAGTCAAAAAGTATACGTTATTAATTCATTAGTGGATTTTTGGACAAGAGCGTTTACTATTTTAGCTAGGAAATGGAGATAATTTATTTTCTCAATGCCATTCTCCTCTTTAAATGGTGTATACATCTATGTTAAATTTTCATATGATATTATTATCAATCAAAGATCAAAATTCATGAAACAGTTCAGAATGTGAACTTTGCTACAATTCACACAAGGAAAACGATTTGAAATGTTCTTTTCCATG
Source organism: Nectonema munidae (assembly GCA_030549495.1). NCBI lineage: Eukaryota > Metazoa > Nematomorpha > Nectonematoida > Nectonematidae > Nectonema > Nectonema munidae. The sequence goes on from JAUIRK010000890.1 coordinate 102,246, forward strand.
CATCATTTCACAAATTCTTTGCACGAACAACAAGGGATGCGTAATCGAAAAAATTTTGCGACTCCAACCAAACAAAAATTTTTGGTTTCTGCATTGGCATACATAGAAAGTTTCAATTCCGACTTGGATTCCGCTGACATAAAATCAAAATAAGTACATACACTCTTCACTCTACAAGTATCCCGTCTAGAAATTTGTGCAAATTATTTTTATCAAAATAACGCCGTTGCACAAGTTTAAGATTGATCATTGAATAACGATTTTTCAAGTTTATTTCCCAAATACAGTTTTGCAAAATCATAATGTTTACTAAGTATTTTTTATTTTTTTAGTACTTTTTTTTTAAGTTTACTAAGTCTAACTCCTTTGGAGACTCTTTACAAAAAATCAATTAGACTGGTTACAGCAGCAAATGCTAACGCACACACCAATCCAATTTTTTTACAACTCAATCTTCTCAAAATTGAAGAACTTCACAAGCAGAAACTGGGTATCTTTCTTCTTTCCAATCTTGAATCTCCACATGGTCTTTTCCAACAGTTGATTACCTACTCCTTCAATTCCACTTACTCCTTTCGAAATAGTCTGATTCTTAACAAGCCCAAGTTCAGACTCAGTTCTTCTCAACTATCAATAAGGTTAAAAGTTGTCTCTTTTTATGAGACCCACAAATGGTTGTTAGGGGAAAGCGGAAGTTCTGTTTCGAAGTTTAAAACTATCTTAAAACTATGGTATCTTTCCAAGTACTCTGAAATTCCTGGGTGTAACCTTAAAGGTTGCTTTGTTTGCTCACGTCCAAGATAACCTTTTCTGGTTTGTTTTTTTTCAAAATATAAAATATAATACTTGATGTTGGAAATCTTGCAGCGGTTTGCATAAACCTTTAGATTTCACACTTCATTTCTTTTGAATACATATATTTTCATCATAATTCAGTATAAAATTACCTTATATCTCTGTTCATTCTTATTAATATTTTCATTTTATTTAAATAAACTTACTTAAACATAAAACTTACTTAAACTTACATATCATCTTCATATTGCGTTTTCACAAATGTCAAATTCTACATGTGGCACCAGTTAAGTTTTTGTTATTTTTATATTGATAACCAACAGTTTATCAATGAAAAAAGTTATCCTATTTTTTTTTTGGAATTAGACTCGTAATAATTAGTTAAGCCATTTCATATAAAGACTCTTGGAGTTGAAAGAGTATTTTCTAACGTGTCTGAAACAATGATACTTCAGCACTTTATATTTATTTTAGTTTATTTATTGAAAGAAGACGAAAACAATGTAATGTAATCAACGCGTGGTTATCCTCACCAAACAATATATAAGTAGGATTCAATGAAATCAGTATTTTAAGATAACGAAATGTATTTCCATTTCTCTAATTCATTCTCATATTCACTTCCATGGCATGAATTCACCAAGCCTGCTTGAAACACACGTATTTGTTTGATGCGTTGCAAGCATTTGAACATACTCAAAGAAACTGTAAAGAAATAATTTATGCAAGCAACATTTCTCTTCTCTTCTTGTATTCTCGAAGCAGAAAGGCGAGGATTTGAAGTTGTGATATTCTTCAGATTTTATTCCAAGCCACTTTTGTAATTCATTTTGAGTTCTTGCTTTTGCCAAATTTTGGGTTTTTGGATATAAATTCAAATGTGTTCATGCTTTCTGATTTTAAAGACAGCGACGTAAGGTGTTATGAAAAATGTACAATTTTTGCATATATGATGATATTAAAAAATTCATGAATAAACAAGTATATGTAATTTTTTTACTCATAAACGCCAAAAGTGTCACATTGTAATAATCTGATATGACTCATTTATGACTTTCTATGCTAAAAATTAGTCACATTTTTTCGAGATCTCTGATATACAAAGGAAACCTAAGCTCAACAAATTCAGTTTATACGTAAACTTTTTGAAGTATGCAAAAATAGACATGTTGCTAGTAAGTGGAATTAAAACGAATCAGTTCGTTTATTCAGACATTTTATTTCTATTTAAAATTTTCAGCGTTTAATTTATTTTACTAACAGTCAAGCATACTTACTTACTTGGCCATTATACGAAAAAGAATCTTAAGCTTGTTTAACAAGAAGGGATATTCGTTATTATAGATGAGTAAGAACTGACATAATTTTAGGCTTTTTATTAAAAAGTCTCTTAAGTGTAGTTTAAGAAGGGAGAAATTCTTTATGTGAGAACTTGATACATCACAGTCACAATAAAAGTTTCAAAGAATTCATTACTCCTTCTGGAATAGCACTAAAGTGAATAACGCCACCGATAGCCATAGAAGAATACATTATCATATAAGAATATCTTGAAAAAAAAATTCTTTCAAATTCTCTATGGAAACTCTGAATTTTTCTTTGGAACTATGTCGGTTCCACTTCAACATAGACGTTTTTTAAATATTAGTATAACTTTTTTAAACTTTTTAAGATAGTCATTTAAAGTATATACAATCTGAAATCTTATTTAACTATTTTTAAAATTTAAAAAAAAAATTTTTAAAATGTTCCAAAATTTGGAAAAATAAAAATTAGATACTTTTTTATTAAATATATTTCAAACATAAATTTATTATAACATGCACAATTTTTTTAGGCTATTTAATTCTTGCGTACATTTTTTTGCAAGAGATATCTTTAATTTATAGAACTTCTGAAGAATCTTTCAGTAAACAAAGTATATAAGCTAGAAAATTCATTACTATAACTTTTTTTACTTTCATATACAAAAATTTTAGAGTACTTCAACTTTTTGTCCAGTATCACTGAGAAAAAAGATTAGTATCACTTAGTAATTAGATTAGTAAAGCTGTTCTCTGGATTAGTTAGCGATGATTTTACTAACTTTGCCAGTTAAAGCTACGAATTATGCTCTTTCCACAGATATAAGTAAATAAAACATCAGGCAGAGCATTCATTATTTTCTTCAATGTTACAAATGTTATGAATTAATAGCAAACACATTATGCACTCATGCAGATCCAGAGAAGGTCTCCTTTCAAGTATAAACAAGGAATTTAGATGGCGTTAAAAGCAAAGATCTATATGTTTTAATAATAAGTTTTCACAATATATTTTCCATATTGTTTTTAAAGATATCCTTAGAACAAATCATTAAAAAAATAATTATAGAAAAGAGAATTATGAATATTTGACCATTTAATCAATAAGTGTGTTTTATAAATTAAAAAAAAAATTTTTTTAAGCTTATTTATTTCAATTTTCAAATTTAATCTTAATTTATTAAACTCTATGTAAAATTTAGCAAATTTGGCAGCTCTAGTAGTGGACACTTATTTTTACTTACTTTGTTTATCTATCATTGAAGTTTAATTGGAAATACTCACTTTATAAATAATTTATGTAGCCGATGTAAAAATTATGACCAACAATTATTCTTAACTTTTTACCAGTTGGGGTTGGTATAGGTACACTTTTGAACTTGTTAGCCGGACGAATTCTTTCGTGAAAATTTGGTCAAGAACGCTTACTAATTTTATTAGTAGGTAGAACTAATTTTTTTTCAGTGATATACTCTTCATTCCAAATTTAATGTATTCAGTAACAAATGTCATAAACAAAAATGGTGATGTACCTAAAAATCTTTGTCAGTGGAAGGAGAAGACATTTTGACAGGGAATCCAACGCTTTGGGATTTGCCTTGCCTACTTCTCTCCCCAAAAATAAGACCTTCATGATTATTTTGTCCTTTATTCAAATCTCTTTTTACTGCATACGTATATTTGCTTTAATCCACTTCTTATAATGTGTAGCTTAACGGTGGTTATTCTAGTCGGATTTCCAATTTTGCAATCTTTAACTATCCTGCTATATAATCAATCATATTATTTTCTGAAAAATCGTGCTAGAATCTTCATAATCAAGATTAAGATCAAAACGATGCATGCAAAGGTAAAAGTACCGTGGAGTGTTTTCATCGAGAAGACACAATTGCGCCGCTTGTATCGAACTATGAGAAAAGTTGGCTTGATGCGGAATCGAACCCAAGACCTTGAGTCATCGAAACTCGATTCTAAACAAACGTTATATTAAAAAATGCGTGTAGAGCAGAAATGCAAAACATGCTGCTTTAAGACTACAAGCGGAATTTAATGTTTCAAATGTGGCCATTTAGAAAGTGATATTGTATAAGTTATGAATAAATCAGCTCATTGAATATTAATTTTAAGTATTGTTGTGAATCAACATTTGACCCGAATTTATAATTCTAGTGGAACCAGGCCCGTAGCCAGCGAGGGCAGGAGGGGGCCAAGCCCCCCCCCCCCCAACTCAGATTCAGAGCCCCCCTTCCTAACCTAATATATTTCGATATCAATAAAGGGTTCAAAAAATGGTTTATTTTTAGACTATATATAAAAATTTGGTACTTATTAGTTATCTCCCTCCCACTTTAATTTTTTTTTTCAGTAATTTACTAAAAAAAATTTTTTGAATGGGGGAGAGATAACCCATAAGTACCAAAAAAAATTTTGTGAAAATATTTAGCCCCCCCCCCCTCCCAAATTTTTTTCCAGCCCTCCCAATTGAAAAGTCTCATTAATTGTTAGAATTATTTTTTCTCTATCTAATTTAGTTAAAAAAACTACACTTTTCTTTAATAGAATTTTGTTAAAAAATATATGCTACCTTTATACACATAACAACATATTGTAAAAACGACATACCACATAATAATAATTGTATTTTTGAACGAAAAAAACAAGTTCTTTTTATATGTTCATAATTGTAAAAAAAAAAAAGGAACAAATTATTGAATATAATATGGGAAAAAAATACGCTACTAAATCCTTGAATTTCAACAATATAATAAGGAAGACATTATGAAAAACAATGAAGTATAAAAAGGAGAATGAATAGTAGATACAAAAAACACTTTATAAAGTCTATAAACAGATGATATATGTATATATGGTAGAGAAATAAGAGAACAATATTGAAAGAAGACAGTTGATTTGCTTGCTTGTTTTAAGTATTCAATATCAGTTGAGAGGATTGAAGTCAGTTGAATAGTCAGATATTAAATATCATTAAAAAAAACAAAAAACAGGCAAAGAAAAGCTAGAGTATAAAACTTATGCATATATTCAGTTTCAAATAATTATAATATATATTTATAATATGACATATGACAAAACTAGATCCCAAAAAATTATTTGCTCGTTAAATTATTGACGTCAATCTTTTTAATAATAATAATAATTTATCCCAAAATTTTTTTTAAATATTGCGTTACGTATTTTATTTATGTCCCTTTCGCATCAAATATACTTAGACGTATTCCCAAAATCTACCATAACTTTTATCAGCGATTTTAATATGAATTTCACAAAAAGAACTCCTACGAAGTGATTTTCTTAGAGTTCTTGAACGCGAACAACTTATTCCAGTTAAACCCTTTAAAGACTAACGTTCCCTTTTTGGGAACATAAATCAAATTAAATTTAAGAACGAATATTTTAATTTTTATTACTTTTTTTTACATAAATCTAATAAAAAAAACAGTACAACAATCTAAAAAAATAAAATGTCTGAAATATTTTTTTATCTATTTTTTTTAGATTTCAAATAAACATTTTTTACTTCTGAACTACAAATTATCAAGAGTTAGTTGTGCAAAAAATTTGTCTTCACATTTAAGAGTAATTATTGTATAAAAATCAAAACTTATATATCAATAATATATAAAAAAAATAAAAAAAAAAAATTTACATAAAGCTTTTTTGTATAACTTTTATGTTCCCAAAATGGGAACTTAGTCAATTCAGTGCTCAAACTGACTAAAAAATTTTAACGTATTTTTCTATGAAATATTTATTATATTTTTATACTTTTAAAAATTTAACAGTTTTAGATTAAAATGAGTTTTGCAAACGAAAAATTTAAATTTCTTGATAGTGCTCTGGAGTATATTGAAGACACAGAAGATGAAAGTCTATCTCTTGTGATTGTTCCTCCTGAAAATGAAAAACCAAAGGAAGTGAAGAAGAATATGATGATGATATTTTGTTAGAAGAAACGATGCCAAAGGAAGTTTGTGGTGAATTAGAGGTAATGAAAGACGAAGAAAACGAGAGTAATTTTTTTATGAAGAATGATTGGGATAAAAAGAAGATTTATCACTACAAGCTCATTGTTTTGTTGCTGATAAAATTGGACAACACCACATGGGAAAAGATGCTCATGAAATCTTTGAACTTTTTTTTACACATGAAATGCTTGATCACATTGTTGAACAAACAAATTTGTATGCAAGAAGAGACAAAAATGAGCCAAATTTCAAGACAAATGAAAATGAAATTCGTAAGTTTTTAGGGTTGATTCTTCTAAGTGGTATTCGCGTGCTTCCTTCACAAAATGATTGTTGGTCCACCAATGATTTGTTATCTGCTACCATTTTCTCGAAAACAATGTCCAGAGATAATTTTAAAAAGATTAAAAAATACATTCATCTTGCTGACAATCAAAACTTAGGCAATTCAAAACTCACCAAGGTGAAATCTTTTTTAGATATGTTGAAAAAATCATGTCAACAATTTAGAATTTTCTACGCGTTTTTAATCGTTGATGGTTCCATATAGAGGTCTGCACAGCGCAAAACAATTTATAAAAAACAAGCCCATCAAGTTTGGATACAAAATATGGATGATGTGCAGTAGTGAAGGATTTCCATATAATTTTTCAATATATTGCGGAAAATAAAAGAAGTAGACCTCTTGTTTTCGATTTGTCCAGAAAATGTTTGAGCCTATAAAAGAACCAAATAGACATGTGGTCTTTTTTGACAATTTTTTTACAAGCTATTCTCTTCTATCGGATTTAGCTTCGAAAAACATAAGAGCGTGTGGTACAATAAGGGAAAATTGAACAATAGAATGCCCTTTGTTGGACTCTAAAGAATTGAAGAAGAATGAACGTGGACAGTTTGATTATCGTTCAGACGGTGTTGTTTTTTGTTTGAAATGGAAAGATAGCTCAGTCGTTACTTTAGCAAGCAACTATTACGCGTTATCTCCTATAGGCAAAGCTGAAAGAAGATCAAAATCCGAAAAAAGTACAATGATTCTACAACCATATATTGTAAAAATGTACAAAACTGGTATGGGTGGAGTAGATCAGTGTGATCGTTTTCTTTCATCATATAGACCTACTTATCTATTGTGGCTTCTTTTAAATTTTTTAAGATAATAAATCAAAATTCTAAGATATCTCATTTAGAATTCAGAAAAGAAATCACTAGTTATCTTTTGAAATCTGAAACTGAAAGAAAAAGAAAAGGTGGCCATAATGCCCCAGTCCCAAAAGCAGTAAATCAGTAAATAGAATAAATCACTATTTAGGTGATATAAACCAAGGATGATGTGTAGTTTGCATGAAAAACACGCGGATTTGGTGTTTGAAATGTGAAAAAAGACTGCATAAAAAATGTTTTAACGCCTATCGCGTCAAGTGATACTTCTTTTTATTAATTTTCAAAATTTTATTTGTATAAATAAAGTTTTCGTTTAAAATTTGGATTTTAATTGAATTTTTTGAAAAAACATACTTAACCCTCTAACGTTCCCATTTAAAAATTTCACCCAAAAGTGGAAAATTTTTTGATTTTAAATTTTAGTAATACTATATAATACATTAAGGTTATTCTATTTACTTTTTTCAAAAATATTTTTTTATTTCTATATTCCGTCTTTAAAGGGTCATTCATGATGCTACAAGGTTAGATTGATTACACTGGGAAAGAAAATATTCTTGATCTTTTATTTACTAATTACCCTTCTGATATAAGAAACATTTCTAATTTTCCGCCTTTATCAGGGAGCGATCACTATTCTTTGAAGAGTCATTGTCATATTATATCAAATATTCGCCTTCTATAACATGCAAACTTAATGTCCACCCATAGATTATGATAAAATGAGTTAAATCCTCTTTAATGCTAAGTGGAGCCTATATAATGTCTGTACATTTTTAGAGTTTTATCTTTTTTTTTTATGAATGCTGTCAACAGAGTTGTCGCTCGATATGTGCCTTTAATGAAGAAAAAAGAAACATAATACATATATGACCAGTTCAACCTTTTACACATACAAAAAAAGAAAAAGCTTTTTGAAAAATACATGACGTTTAAAGATCCTTCAATATTTTCGCAATTCAAATAAATATCAAAAAAGTTAAGATACGAAACAAGAAAAGCAAAGAAGTCTTTTGAAAGAAATCTTTGGTAGAATATTAAAGACAATCGTAAAAAATTTTGGAGTTACATAAATGCTTAAAAAAATCTAAGTTTAAACAATATAGTCGATGAAGGCAAAAACTGCCTAAAATCTAACATTTAAATGGGTGAAACACTGAATCAATACTTTGCTTCTGTTTTCACGGGCCTTCAAATACACCCACCCAAAGTCGCACCCTAGATCCATTATTATCCGCGAATGAAAGACGTTGTAATCAGTAAGAAGTCTGTACTCTTAAAACTAAAGTCACTTGGGGGTGACAAATCTCCAAGCATCGACGGTTTACGTCCATAAATTCAAAAGGAATTATCTCAAATTTTAGCATTCCTTAAGCCTTTCAACCTCTCTTTCAAAGAATGAGTTTTACTAAAAAACTTGGAAACAGCATTAGTTGTACTCATACACAAATGCTTAAATCCAAACGGTGGATGTTTTGTACTTTGATTTTCGAAAAGCTTTCAAGAGTAGTTCCACACAAACACTTAATTAAGAAACTGGAATCTATGGTATAAACTCTGTGATCGTTAAGTGTATCAACTATTTTCTAACTAATAGAAACCAACTTGTGTTTTCTGTGAATGGTCATCTATCTACTTCAAGGAAAGTAACTCTTCAAAATTAAGTCCTATTTCAAATTATTCGCTGGTGATCTTAAATATACTCTGGTCCTATTTGCGAGTCTAGAATGCCACTTCAAACTCACCTGCTCAATCTTAACGAATGGTGCAATACCTGGTGCATGGATCTCAACTTCTCTAAATGCCACCATCTTCAAGTTAGTCTTTAAAACAACTTTACTTACTACATTGGCGGTTATAATGTTAAGCGTGTCACCCAATTTAACGAATTGGGTATCCTTACTGATGATAGGCCGTTCGGTAATGTTACAACGCACCCTCCCTGTACTACAGATATGGACGCTTTAGAAGAAGTGCAGCGCACATGACTACAGCCTGAAACATCATCATCAATGAAAACATTCAAACTAATGATGAGATTTTGTCATCGTTCACGCGAAGAGATCAGAGAGCCCAGCAGTCTACATTTATAGAAAGTAGATACAAAACACGCTTTGTAAAAGATTTTTTTAATAGAATTATCTGTGATGTATTCTCCTTCATTAAACATCTTTAAACAGCGCCTAGATTTTCTGTGGAAGGACAAATGGTTATTTCCTCCCAGCCAATCACATTGACAAGCGTCTTGTACACTCATCTTCAATTTGATGCAATCTTTAAGTAAAATCAGATAGGGAAGAATAATCTTCCAAAGCTGGACATATTGTAAGGATAGTCTCGATCGGGAATCGAACCCAGACCATCTGGATCAAGACACTGCGTTCCTACCATTAGGCCATCTGCCGATAATGCGATAATGAAGAGATAAAATAGAAAAGATAAGATCTCAACATCCTCTTATTTTGAACTAAATTCATTCTTGAAAATTTTGTTAAATTTAGTGGAAATTATATGTAATGCATTTAAAATTGGAAATTAAGGTTTTTTTCGATGACAACTTTTATTTTCTGTTTTTACTACTTATTTAAAGAAAGAGGCGTGATTAAGGTTGGTTATATACTGTGTTTCGATATCTCAAGGTTTTGGGTTCGATCCCGCATCAAGCCTACTTTCCTCATAGTTTGATACAAGCAGTGCAATTGTGCCTTCTCGATGAAAACACCCCATGCTACCTTTACCTTTTTTAAAACGAGTTTCGTTTTATACCAAATTGTATATTTAGCACATTTTTGTATTTTCTCATATCCTTTGAGTGTTCATGTCCAGTGTGAGTTCGTCGCAATGATTTTGTATTTTTTTAATTTACACGACCTAAAATAAAATGATTGAAAATACTTTGTTCAAGTTACCTTTCTCCCTCATCTATGATTATTATTATTATTGTATTGAATAGCTATATACCTTGTTCTTAATAACTATATACAAGTTGCAATTCCTTTTTCGAACATATATTTAAAACTTTTTGCTAAATTAAATCTTCTTTCAAATTTGTTGGAAGCGAACATTTCTGCAAGGTGGGCATTAAATTTAAGATTAAACGCGTTAAAAATATTTTCAGAAAAAATTCTATTTTTATTAATTGCTCCGCACATAAAATAAATCTTCTCAAACATCATATTAAAATTTGTTTCAAATGAGATTTAATTTGCAGATTTTGTCATTAAAAATTATACCTCTTTCCGTATAAATTGTTCATTGAAAAACTCTGAAGCTTCTCATATATGCAATTCTAAAGGATGTTCGCGTTGGAAGGATTTTTATAATAAACTGAAAGCTTTTTAACTTTATAATAACTGAATGTAGATTTTTTGAACACAGATTTGTTTGATTTTACATCACCCCTCCTCGCTAATATACACCAATATAACAGTATAACACCCGTTCTTACTTCTTGTTTCACTATCTACCTCTCAAGTATCAAAACTCTTTTTATAAAGTAATTTTAATATAACTTAAAGACGTCAATCCTAACCTCCATTTCCTAAACATTTCAAATCCGCGCCTTTTCAAGAAAGAGTTACGTCTATCTTTTTCCTGATCTTTATGACATCTTTTTTTATTCGTTTTTGAACGTAGTTCTCGATCAAGCGAGTCTTCCTTTGTACTCCAAAATTTCTCATCTCTGCTTTCATCTTTTTGCTCTTTTCGTTCGGAGCCGCAAAACAAATTAAATCGTCGATGTCAAAATACTTTTTTTTACTTTACATTAGATTTCATTAAATTCTTATTAAAAACAGCTTCGTTTAACGTCCTTTGTTTCCGAATCCACAAGGCCCACAGACACACATAACTTTGTAGAACTTTTTATTTGAACCGTCGTGGATTTTTTGACCGGATGCCCTTCCTGACGTCAACCGGGTCGCATCAAATTAAACAACAAGACATTTTATTTTGGGTACATCAGGATTCGAACAACCCGAGACTTTTGGAATGAAATCTCTGAGGTCTAACCACAATGCCATCGTCGCCTCATTAAACTTTAATTTGATTCAACTTAGCCATTATATTCTTTGATAAAATACTGATGACTTGATGTGGAATGTAATTAAGATAACAAGATATGCACGTGATTTAATCTACTTTAATATGGTCAAATCATGAATTTACCTTTTTAGTATTAAAACATTTATATTTGATAAGTTTGTACAAGGATAGTTTGACTTTGCACCTTATATAAAAAGAAAGTCATCTTACGTTTCCTGAAAGCAAAATGACAGAGACAGCGACAGCCAAAATTTTCTACTCCCTAATCATTTTCTCTTCTTTCCTGAGCAAGTTGGTTGGGGATTCCTTTGGCTACTGCTTGCCCTTGATTGCGTACTTTTTGGCGAAGTCTCTTTCCTGGAACAAAGTAAACTCTTCAATCCTAACCACCATTTACTGGTCCCTTCCGCAAGTGATGTGTCCTCTCGTTTCAAAATTTGTCGTAAAGAGATTGGGCACTATGATCTCGATTCAAATAGCCTCCTTACTCGCAGGCATCGGCCTTCTGCTCGCCTCCTACTTCAAAAGTTTTCTGCTTCTTCTCATTTGCATTTCAATTCTTCCCTCTCTTGCTCACTCCATCATCATAATTTCAACGCAGATTGCTGCATTTCAAAGCTTTCAAAGGTTTCGCGGGTTATCCCTAGGCATAATGTTTATGAGTAATTCTTTGGCTTCCTTCTCCTCTTTCTTCATTGCCGATCTTCTGGAAATCCATGACTGGACATTTGTCATCCTCCTCTATTCTTTATTCTTTTCCTCGCTAACTCCCTTTGCATTCTTTATTAGAAAGCCAAGAAAAAATGTTAAAAAAAGATGCACATACGATACGCAAACACATGGTGGTGATCCTCTTATATCTGAAAATAAAGGCGATATTAAAGCGAAAAGTGAGTCTTCTTTAAGGCACACATGTAAGCGAGTCGACATTTTTCTTTACTTAGCGTCCATCTTTTTTGTGTATTTTGCGTGCACCCCATTGTTTTTGTACACATTTGAAGTTGTGATTCAAAATAAGCTGCATTCCTCGTATGCATTCGTTCTATACATTTGCGGCGTATCCAATGCATTTTTCAGTCTCATATCTGGCTTCGCTTACGATTACTTCAAATTATCCAGCCATCACATTTACTTACTCTGCATTTTTGCGTTTATTCTTCTAACGCTGTATCTCTCGTTTACGTTAACGTTGTTTTCAGTCACGATTTTTTCAATTGGGTTAGGAGGTTTTACAGCTCCAATCTACGTTTATGATTCCATCAACATATCCAAGATGTTGGGGAAAAATAAAGAACATTTCAGTGGTGTTTTGTCACAGAGTTACTTTTTACAAGGATTTGCTACCCTTTTGTCCTCACTATTTTTTTCTATTCTCCTACACAATTATCACTCTTATCATCTCATCTATTTCTTTTCGACTTCTTTTTTTGCAATCGCTTTTATACTACAAAGTGCTTCCATTTTAATTTAGAATTTACATATGAAATTTTTACCTTATTTTATAAAAGTTATTTTTACTATATCACAGACAAAACTAGAGTTAAAACCAAATCTGACAAAAAAATTATAGTATATCCAATTTTTGTCATTTTTCTTAAGTAATGAAAAAATTTCAAAAATTTTATCCGAATCGACCAAATCAAAATTATCCAACAGAATAATTAAAGAATTTAACCTCCAAGGTTTTTAATGTTGAAATGTACGTTTACATTTATTTACTAGAGTAAGAATCTAAAATTTAGAATTGAAAATTTCAAGAATTTGTTGTGTTAAAAAACATCCAAATTTCCAGGATCGTACATAGAGTTAAATGCCAACTTTGCAATAACATTTCTGAAAGTGCTTTGATATCTCAAACCAATAAATAAGACATTAATAATAATTTGAAAAAGGGCAAGTTTTCGATTTGAGCAAAAAATTCATTAAATTTTGTCGTTTTTCATAAATTAATTATTGTAATATCAAAAATATATCTCCTTTATAATCTCATCATAGAATAGATGGGATGAGTTGGCGTCGATATTTTTGGGGTATAGCTAGATTTGAAGAGACTTCTTAATTTGTTTTAAACGGAGAAAAAAGTCGTTGAAATAAAAAAGATAGTTTCAGAGAAATGGTGTTTAAAGTTCCTAACTTACCATTCTATTGGTAGAACTATGAATGTTTGTGGTGCTCAAGTTTAATTTTAAGAATATGTTGAGAGATAAGATTTCAAAGATTACGCGGTGTGAAGAAATCCTTTATTCCAAAGAGAAACACTATGTAATTGGTGAGATCTTTCAGATGAGGAACCAAAAAGGCAAAATGGTTTAGTTGGAAATGAGGTGTAGATGTATTTTAACATAAAGGACTTTAACACAGCCCTTAAGCCACTGATAAGGAGGAAGGAAAAGCATGTTTAATTTATTGAAGTCTTATGAGTCATGACCAAGAAAAATATTTGAAAGGAACGGAAAGAGAATAAATGATTTTTGCCTAAATTTATAGTGATGTACCCTTTAGATCAGAACCAGTTTTGTTATCTGCAAACTCTTTATTGTTCAGCGATTTTATTACACGAACCAATGGACAAATTAAAATTTATACTAGAGATATAAAGAGTAAACGAACATTTGTATTTTATGCATGTCCTTTTGTACACACAATACCATTTTAAAAGATGCCTTCACTGAGAAAAAAAAATTAGTTCTCCTTACTAATTCAATTAGTAATTCGAAATTGTCACTAATAAACAGGGACATTTTTATGACAGTAAAAATTAATTTATATTCGTAATGGTTGGTAGGTATGTAGAGATGTCAAAGCACTTTCCAAATTTAATTGATATGTTTGCAAATTGCTTGATGGGGGTTGAAGAGAAGAATGTTAGGAGTATTCTAGAAATAATAAATATATATAGAGAAGGATAGTCAGATTTATTGTGGGCTGAGGTGAAGGATGGGTTCAATAGTGCCTATCAAGGCGGAGAGTAAGTTTAAGACTCTGGGTAAGTAATGATGTCGCTTAGATTAGTGGGAAAGTGGCCAAGGTTTGAGGCGCATGTGTTGATAAGTTTGTGTCGGTGTGAGATGAAGAATGGGCAGAGGAAGGCGAGGTGATATGGTGTTTCGAAAAGTGAGTTGCAGAATCGACACGTCAGGTTGTCTGAGAGTTTAATGCGAAAAAAGTAGGTTTTGCAGTGGCAATGACCCGAGAGCCACCTAATAAAAGATCTCGATGGAGTGTATTTGTGCGAAGCCCAAGATTGGTGTATCGTATTGATGTTTGATATGCGCGAAAGCAGGGTGTTTGTGGAGTTGGTTAGGGAATTTTGCCATTGGTTTTGAGTGTGCATGGAAATGTTGCGTAGTAAGACATTGGGGTGTACTGAGGTCAAATGGGTTATGCAGGGTCTTGATAAGGTTCTTTTGGCAAGATGGTCAACATGCAGGTTTTCATGTATGTTGGAGTGAGCGGGGCACCAGAAAATGGAGACAGTGAAATGAGTGGAGAGGAGTCGTAGTTTTGAGAACAATATGGAAGCAAAGAAGGGAACGTTTTTGATAAAGTGTAGATCGCGCGTGATGTTAAAGGAGTCTGTATAGAAATGAATATGAGTGAAACGTGTGAAGGTATTGATGTGTTGGGTGATCTGATCGCTTCAGGTGATTAAAATTTGACAATCAACATCATAAGTTGTAGTTAAATGGTTTAGAGGATAGCTTGAAGAAAAGAAGGGAGATAGAGGGCGCTTGAGTAAAAAGCAATGGCGATAGCGCATTTTTGCAATGACATGGAAGCGTCTGTGGAGATTCTCAGAGTTGAAGGGTCGGAGCGATGTCTGAGCTTTTTACCTGTTTACCGGAGAGATTTGTTTGCGTGAATAGTGCTAGCAAAACGAAGGGGCGAAGAAGGATGTACCACCTTAGGGTGTATGAGGAAACGGTGCGAAGTGGGGAGTGATGTGTGAAGCAGTTACGCGTGAGGTCTACATGCAGTTTCGCGTTCAGTGGAAGATATAAATGGCAGGGTCAAGATAGGGGAAGTAAAGATTTGTATGAGCTGATGTAGCGTCTGATGAAGATATCTTTTAGTTTGATTAAAAGTTGTACGAGTTTGGACCAAGCGGTGTTCATTATAGGATTTAAGGTTACACACGTCTCTTCTAAGTCAAAATTTTGAAAATGTTGCAAAATTTTGCTAAAATTTATGATGAAATTTGCATTTTTTAGATGAATATAATGAGAGATTTATAATCTCATTTTATAACTACAAGATCATAAATTAAATTTGGATCTTAACTGGCTTGCGTTTATTACAAGAATTTGATTTTTTTGATAATTTTCTACAATTTTTCTTACATCAGGAGGGTTTTGACAATAAAAAAGAGCAATTATAATATCCGCTAAAAAAGAACATAGACCCTCATTCGCTGGGATGTCAAATTTGATATCAAGATAATCCCTAACCTAACCCTAAACCACATTTGCATCCGTATCCGCGAATGCAAAAAATGTCAAATTCCATGCATCTCTTTAAAATACAAATAAAAAAAAATAAAAAAATTAAAAATCTGCCATTTTTGATTAGATTTAAAAAATCTAATTCGATTTAAAAATGGTTATAGTTTATAGTTTGTAGGTTGTTTGATGCGCCTCGCATACATAAGACACCTATGCTGGAAAGGGTATTTAAAAATGAAAATCATAACTTGGCGTACATTTTCATTGGACATTTTGGTTTCTAATTTTTAGGGTTACCCATGGTGGGTTGGTCGGTTGAAAATATTAAAGCACTTTCAACCGTAATGCTATATGCTCGCATTATGCTTGAGATGATTAATCATTGTTTTGTGATTTTGTTTTTAGGAGTCTGAAGTCTTGAGGATCGAACCCATGACCTTCTACTGTTAATTAGAGAAGTACACACTAACAACCATTGATGCTCAATTGTATCATTTATTTATTAGATCAGTAAAGTATACAATTACTTTATTAACATTATATTTACTTTATTTTACTTGACTATTTTCACAGATATAAGTAGATAAAACACCAGATGAAGTATTCGTTATTTTGTTCACTGTTAAATCATATGAATCAATAACAAACACATTATGCTTTTATGAAGATAGAGTTTTTATGATATAAAAAACCGCAAATTGTTTTCAGTTTGAATTTAAATAAAGGGATAAAAAGCTAACATTTTTATACACAGCTATCTGTAGATATAATTAATTTCCATATTTCTCTAGAGAATTTAAAAAAGACTCAATATAGTACCCTTACCAATATACTTTTATATGACTAAAAAATAATAATTTAGGAGAGTTTTTATTTTAGGGGTCAGTAGAGATCAATTTATTCTTTTGTCACTTTATTAATTTTATCAATGCAAACGATTTGGGCTACGTTCCACTATAAAATAAATTTCACTTATATATTTTTTCTATTAAAATAACACTAAAAAAGGCTTTCTTTAGTCTTAAATATACTCGCACTCTTATTTCCCATTGCACTATTCTTATACATCGTTCCTGTATGAGTGTATTATTATTATTTAGAAACTTGCGTTTTTTAAATTATAATTTTTATTATCAAATTGTCCTGCTAAAAAATGGGCCTTAAATTTTGTGGTCCAAAATTTTCTGGCTGCTGCTCTATTATAAGTATTTGGGGAGTTATAATGCTTTTTCTTTTAGGAGTTTTTTTTAAAATTGAAAGTCCAGCTTTTTATGATGATTTGCCTATTGATAAAGATGATTGGAGTATTGAACAAGTTAGCCAATCTTACCAAAGTATATCCAAAAATTGTTTCATTACTGCAGCTGCTTACTGTGTTACATTTGCAATTTCAGCTTTTCAGTTATATTTAAATTTTAAATAGATTCAATTCTCATTCCATGTGTTCTTTTTTAAATGTTTATTTAATTTGATCGTTTAATAAATTTGTCTATATAATTCAAAATTTCTATAATTATAGTTTAAAAAGATTCTATCCAAATTAATGTGTTTTAGAGAACTTGATTACTCCTTACAAAGACTAAGTTTAAGTTTGGAGAAGAGATTTTATGGGGATTTAAATATTAAGAATTATATCCTAATTAGGAATAAATTTACAAGTCGGTCTATGAGTACTATTCTTCCAAATCTTATGTTCATTAATGCTACTTTAAACTCTATTGAGAAAAATTTTGTCAAAGCAAAAATAATTAATAGTGTCAACCTTTTGGACTCAGTTTTTTTGTTTTTAACATATTCCAAATATATGATTTCTCGTTCAAACATTTTAATTCAGTATGCTTTCGCTGAACTCTTGTTTACATGTTTTGAACTCAGACATTTTGAATCTCTCAACAGAGATATACTTCAACTATTCCTGAAATTTAAAGAAAATCCTCAATATTCATCTTTCATTATTATTTTTATTGAAACATTTGTTGAAAAATGTAAATTTAATCTCACTTCAGAAAAGAGTAAAGAAATCAATGATTTTCTTTTTTCGAGAATTATTTCAAGTCTTCCTAATTTAGAAAAGTTAACAAAAATTCAAGTTATATCATATTTCTCATCCTTAATATACTTAAATAGGAATTTTTTCCTTTCTGTTTCCCCTGTAAATGAGATAAGATGTTTATTTATTAATAAAAGCGAATCATTATCAATAAATCAAGTTTTATGCATTCTTAAATATCTTTATTTTATTCAAAAAGATAGAAAAATTTGTTTACATGAGTTGTCTTCAGGAAATATTTGTAATTTAATTTTAATTAGGATTTTTTATTTCATTAGAATTGGTCATATTGATAGCACATGTCCTTTAAAGATCTTATCAAGTCAAGGAAGTAATTCTGTTAAATTTTTTGATGAACACTTTTATTATAAACCATTGCAAAAAAGTATTATAATTTACTTCATACTTTTCACATCAAACGAGTTCATGACTTATGAAACCGTATTTGATGTTGACTCTAAATTGAATACATTTGAAGAAACGTTATCTCTCATAAAGTGTTTAAATTCAAATAAAAAGGACCCCTCTATAACTTTCAGTCATAGGAAAATCTTGGATTTCATAACTTTCTTTTCACTCGATGATGAATACTTGTTTTGTGCCTTGTCTAATCTCGTGGATATGTTTGCTTCTCTGCTTCGATATAAGGCCTGTAAGAGAAAATATTGTGAGCTAGTGAAAAGCGAAAGTATTGTAAACTCGTTTTCCTTATTCAATGCTCTGATCCTCTCCATTGATCAAAATATAGATCTTTTTATCACCTTTCTCTCTTCTTCAGAAACTGCTTCCCAAACTTTGACATATTTGTTAAAATTTCTAAAAGTGGCTACTGATAAAACTCTTAATGATGTATCTAGAACTTTTTTAATGCTATTAAGCGAAAAATTATGTAATTTATCTCAAAACTCCTCCTTTCCTTATGATCCATCTGCTCTAATTTCAAGAATTCGACGCTTAAAATAAAGCTCCGTAAAGATGAAAGAATTATATATATTTGTTGGTTAAATAAATATGTGCATGCTTTTTATTTCTATACTCATCCATCTACAAATTTTTCTCTTTTCACTTCTTTGTGATCCAAAAATAGAATATTATAATTAATGTTAAAGATTAGTGAAATTTGACAAAATAATTGTAATTTCATGAAAGTATCGTAAACACCTGTGTTTAATTCGCTAACATGGTTAATCCGCATCCCAATTATAGTCTATTATTTTCAGTAACATACTTTGGATAATCCGCACCGTAACTTTAGAAACATTGAGCTAAACACGATATTTATTATATAATAATAGGATGAATAGATGGAATAAGAATGAAGAAATCTGAGATTAATCTAAATCTTGGTGCTATATTTTATGCGTTTCGCCTATTTTCGTTCACATAATTTTATATTTCGACTTTTTTTTCTTGGGTTAAATTATGTTTGCGTAGATGACCCGCACCCCTGTTTTTAGTCAACCCTATTAGTTGTGGGGGGCGTAAAACGCCCCCCCCCCTTCACTAAAAAATTAATTGTAGAAAATTGGCTGAATCATATCCCTTCAAATTTGGTGACTTTTCCTAAAATCGCTAGCTGCATCTTTTTAAATCATTTTCATGGTAGTTGAATGACCCCTTCATGTTCAAAACTGTCAATCAAAATCAAAAATTTTAATTTTTCAGCAAAATTTTGACATTATCTGTACTTAACCTTATAACTTAGGATCTATATTATATAATACCCTGAAAATTTATAATTATATACAGTTTGGAACGCATAACACTTTATATATTTAATTTTTTCAATAATCACGGCTACTTTTTAGAAAATGTCAATCAAAATTTTGATTGATCAAAAATATATCTAATAAAATATACCTTCAAATTTTACATAAAATATATGTTTTTATACTAAATCGGTCATGCTGTTTTCATTTCTGGACTCATTTTTAACATTTAGGATCTGAAAATACCTATAAGTATTAATCAAATTTGCGGTTTACTTCTGAAAATTGTCTCCAAAAACATTCCTTCACATTTTACATAAAATATATGCGTTATGCTAAATCGGCCATGCTGGTTTCATTTCTGGACTCATTTTTTACGTTTAGGATATGGAAATACCTATAAGTGTTAATCAAATTTGCGGTTTACTTCTAAAAATTGTCTCCAAAAACATTCATTCAAATTTTACAATGAAATATATGTTTTATACCAAATCAACCATGCTGTTTTCATTTCTGAACTCATTTTTCACATTTAGAGGTTTTAAAATATCAGTCAAAATTTGCGGTTTACTTCTAAAAGCTATCTTCAAAATATTCTCTCAATTTTACATGAAATATTTGTTTTTATACCAAATCGATCATGCTGTTTTCATTTTTGAACTCATTTTTTACATTTAGGATTTGAAAATACCTATAAGTATAAATCAAATTTGCGGTTTACTTCTGAAAATTTTCTCCAAAAATATTCTCTTGAAATATATGTTTTTATACCAAATCAACCATGCTAGTTTCATTTATGGACTCAATTTTTGCAGTTTGAATTTGAAAATACATATAAGTATCAATTAAATTTGCGTTTAGTTCTAAAATTTTTTTTTATAGCAAATATATCATGATGATTTCATTTCTGAACACAGTTTTCGCATTTAGAGGTTTTACTGCTAGTGTCAATCAAATTTGCGGTTTATGTCTGAAAACTATATCCCAAAATATTCTCTCTAATTTTACATGAAATATATGTTTTTATACCAATTCGACCATGATAATTTTTATTTCTGAAATCATTTTTTTGCATTTAGATGTTTTAAATGTCTGAAAGTGTCAATCAAATTTTCGATTTACGTCTAATGTCTGCAGAAATATTTTTGAAATTTAAATAAAATATCTGTTATTATGCCAAATGGAAGATGCGGGTTTCATTTTTGGTCTCAGGTTTGGCATTTATGGTTTTAAAATATCTGAAAGCTTCAATCAGATTTGCGGTTTACTTCTAGATACTGTCTTCAATATTATTTTCAAAAAAATAAAATATCTGTTTTATACCAAATCCACTATGCTTATTTTATTTCTGTACTGGATTTTGGATAATACGGTTAAAAAATATCTCGAAGTGGCAATTGAATTAGTAATGTATGCCTGAAAATCAGTTCTGTAAAAAGTTTTTAAAAAATGACTGCATATTAGGTATATAGTAAAAATATACTTTTTTTGTATATTTCGGCTTATAATACTTTCTACAATCATTTTGAGTATGAAATATTTATTAAAAAAAATAAAACGTATTATAAAATCTTTTGAAAATTTGTATGAGAGAAGGAACAAAGTTGAAAACTAATTTAAAAGAGAACATGTGATCAAAACAAATAATTAAAAAAAAATATGTATCTTGACTAAATGGAAGATCTACCATGTTCTAATGAACTAGGAAGTGGTTTAATTATATAATATTAGATGCTTCAAAAAAGATTTTGACTGTGAAAAAGAAGTTCCTCTTTTACAAATGAAAAATATTTAAATCTATAGCTTATAATCTAGGATTACAGTTAACATTTAGCTAAGATGGGTAGGAAATCTGAAAATTTAGAATAGGTCAGATTTATCAAAAATGACACAGATGCCAATATGTGAGAATTTAGTCACTATCAAGATATTTTTAATTTAAATTGAATTTGTTCATCTTTTTCCTTTTGCGTCAAAGAGATAATTTTTTAGATGAAGAACGTGGACAACGTTTTGTAATTGAACAATGAACATCACGAATGATTCATCAGAAAAAAACCTTTGAAATGAGATTGGTTGAGAAATATTCAGGCCTGATAATAAAATACACGATACTGATAAAAAAAGTCTAAGATCATCAAGAAGATTCTTTTATCAGAATGCTTTTAGAGACAAAAAAAGTTTTTTTATCGTTATAAAAAAATTTTCGAAAACACATTGAAGAATATAAATTTCTAATGAAAAAAGAGCTACCAAGAAAAGATCATCATAGAATGAATAGCAAAATTACATACTGTAAATTATAATATGACGTAGAGACTACAAGTCGATAACAAATTTGTAGCCAAAAAGATGGAGGTCCTATCGAGTTACATAAGTTACTGTAGAATGAAATACTGCAAGTAGAAGTTATTTTTATGTTTATATATTTGACATTGATATACAGGTTTAATCCATTTTTTGACAGGTTTCACTCCTTTTTTTTGGGATAAATCAATTTTTTGACAGGTTTGATTGATTTTCATAAAAAAATGAATATCACCACTGAATTCAGCATATTTGAAAATGGGTATACATGTGTAAAAAACTTTATATAATTATTTAGATAAAAAGTTCCTTTTTGAGATGAGCTGTCAAATATAAATCAATTTTTTGACAGGTTTGATTGATTTTCATAAAAAAAAATGGACATCACCAATGAATTCAGCATAGTTGAAATATATATGTAACATTAAAAATATTTATAAAAACTTATTAATATCTGAGAAAAATAGGGGGGGGCACTTTACGCCCCCCCCCCCCCCAGCACTTGAGCGGATAAATTTTGCCCAGCACTAATAGGGTTAATAAAGGACTTGATTAGTATCAAAAGAAGTTATGGACAACTGATTGAGATGACCGAAAAAAACAGAAAGTTTAAATTTTTCTATTTTAAAGGCATTTGAAATGTATGAAAATTTACATTTTGAAGAAGATGAATGTGATATAAAAACTTATTTCGATAGAAGAATAAATTCAAACGATCTAGTTCAAATAATGAAGATGGATGATAAAAGTGTGTCTCCATATGTTTATGATCTCCTTCAAAATTGTCAAGCTACAACAGTAGCTGTAGAGAGATCTTTTTCCATGCTTAAAAAACTTATGTCCAAAGACACAAATTTTTCTAAGGAGAACATTTTCAAGTATTTCATGTTATATTATAACAGCAATTGTTAGTTCATTTCAATAAATTTTTAGGTCAACTTTTTTTTCTAAAAGTTAATTTTTTTACATTGATTTGTCAACTTTTCAGAATTTTTTAGGTCAATTTTTGTTGCCTCTAGTTATATCCTTCAAACGACAAAACCAATCTTCAACTATTGAACAGTCAACATTACTTTTTTCACCGCATAGAGCATAAGACTTTACCGAAAACCTTGATTTCCAAGAAGTCAAAAACCCTGATTTGTGTTAAAATTGTTGTTCAAATTTGAACTTACGTCTATATACACATCATTGTTTAATTTCAGTTATTATTTTTTACTACATAAATTCAAAATGTTGAAAAATCTTTTGTTTATGCTGTAATTCATTGTATTTTTCTTCTTTTCCTTAGCTCTATAACATTTTTTTGTGTCCTTTATAGACAGAGGATGTCCGGTTTACACAGAATTAAAATACATTGGAAAGAATAGAAGTGTTTTGGGACTTTGAAAATAATCCGGTATATTCGGAGGCCGGTTTAGACAGAGTTTACTGTATTTAAAAAACATGATGTAATCATGCAAACTCCATTTGAAATTTAATTCACAACGTATTTTTCATTCTATAGTCTAAAAATAAAAGAAAAATTTTGAACATAAATATATGAATCAATTTTATAGTATAATGATGAGTATCAAAATTGATATTCGTGCCTCATTGGAAATTTTGATACTGAAAAAATTTGTTTTATTATAGATTCCAAATAAAATCTAAACTTCAAAGAGAAATAAATTCATTTATGAAACTAAAAATTTGAATATAGTCCTTGGAGAATAGCATGAAAACAAATCGTTCAAAAATCAGTACAATATATCTGACCTTAAACATACCACGATTTTAAAAAAAGTTCCAAATTAATCAAAAATGTTAAAAAAAACTTTTTATAACTACTTAAATGAAGAGTTAATTTTTTCAGTTGAACTGTCAAATATCAATCAATTTTTGACAAGTTTGATTGATTTTTAAAAAAAATAAACGTGACTATCGTATTCATGAAAACGGGTGTATATAAATAGAAAACTTTGTATAACCATTTAAACTAAAAGTTCCTTTTTTCAGTTGAGCTGTCATATATCAATCAATTTTTTGACAGGTTTGGTTGATTTTTAAAAAAAATAAATGTGACTATCGTGTCCAGCACACTTGAAAATAGGTACATATGTGTAAAAATTTTTGTATACCCATTTAAACTAAAAGTTTTTTTTTTTAGTTGAACTGTCAAACATCAATCAATTTTTGACAAGTTTGATTGATTTTTATAAAAAATAAATGTCACGATCAGATTCGCAATCAATCATTTAGTGGGTTCACGCGAAAATTTTGTAAAAATTTGCAATCATTCAAGAAAAATCGAGGGGTGGCTAAAGGCCGTTACTAATAGGATTAAGCTTTTAACGTCAACAATGAATGAGGACTTATAATAGCTCCTTCTTTCTCACTTCAAATAGATGCGCACCATCTCCAAATTATGTATAGAAAAGGGGTAAAGATATCAATTAACTATTAAAAAATTGCAAATTTTATTGAATGAAATAAATCATTCATTAATTTTCAGTTATTTCTTCTTTCTAAAAAATGAAAAAATGTTTTATTGAGAAAAATAAATATAAAAAAAACATCCAAATTACATAACTTTTCTGAGGTAATTTCTATCAAAAATCTAAAATAGAACTAAAGTTAGAAAACTTGGTATTAGAATTTTTCATTCTTTTTAGTGTACAAGAATAAGTGTAAGTTAGTTAGACTCTCAAAAAAGGGTATAAAATAAAGATAGCATTGTGCAAACAAAAATTAAAATAAATTAAGATTGAATTACTTCATTTAGTATCATTCAAAAATAGCTTAAAAGTTAAATTGGTGAAAGCTACAAAAATCTACAAAAAGTAAAATAACTTTTAACATGCAATGATTTGCCTTTTATAATAACTTTTAAGGAAAAAAAGTCCATCAGAAAAAGTTATAGAGCTTCAACAAAAACTAAAAATTTTCACAGCATAACTTAAGCTTTTTGAAAGCTAATTTGACGTATCCCCTATAGATACTCTATGGGTGGCAGGTTGGTTAAGATGATGGACTCAGCACGGAAGCCTCTGTGTTCGATTTCTCATCGATACCAATTTGTTCATAGTTTGACATAAGCGGTACATCAGTGCCTTGTCAATGAAAACACACTCACCGTACCTTTACCTTACCTTTTACTCAAAATTGAAAAATTTGCTACATAATTAACATAAGAGAGAAAGGAGACAAAATAAACTAATAAAAAAAGTTTCACTATTTTAATATTCATGCAAGCTACATTATTAGTCAAAAGATCGCCAAAAAATCAAAGTATTATTCTGATGGTGAATTCGTGAAAGAATGTTTACAAGCTGTTGCAGAAATTATATTTCCAGCTGTAAGAAAAGAGGTAGACAGTATTAGTCTGTCTCGTAGAACAATAAGGAAGAGGATTGACAAGCTTGCAGCCGATATAGAAACTGTCTTGAAAGAACTTGCTTCAAAGTTTGAATATGTTTCTTTAGCGATCGATGAGAGCACTGATGTATCTAGCACGGCCCAACTTGCAGTATTTATACGTGGAATAGATGAAGATTTCAATATTACGGAAGAACTACTAGGCCTCCAAGCGATGAAGGGTACAACAACAGGAAAAGATATTCTCACAGAATCAGATGGTGCGCCGGCAATGGTAGGAAGTAAATCTGGATTAGTTGCAAATATCAGAGCAGAACTGGTCTCTCTGAATATAGATATATAAAAGACTTCTGTGTTTTTCATTGTATAATTCACCAAGAGAACATATGTGCCAAATCCATTAAATTTGAACACGCCATGCCTACACTTATCAAATCTCGGGCACTAAACCACCGCCAATTTAAAGAATTTCTTGAAGCCGAATATGGAGATTTAGTGTATTACACAGAAGTGCGCTGGTTGAGTAAAGGCAAAATGTTGAAAAGATTTTATAATTTGAGGCACGAAATTTTAATATTTATGGAACTTAAAGGCAAGAGAATACTCCAGAATTGAAGGATGATAATTGGGTCATGGATCTCGCTTTTCTTGTCGATTTCACAAACCATTTTAATGATTTAAATTTTAAATTGCAAGGAAAGGATCAATTCGTGCATCAATTAATTTTCCACATTCGAACATTTCAAACAAAAATTAAATTATGGGAAAAACAACTTAGAAGTGGTAATACTTTTCATTTTCCCACATTGACGAATCATTTTCCAGCAAACTACATTCCCTATGCTGACGAGCTTGAATCAATCAACAAAGAACTTGAATCTAGATTTGTAGACTTCAAATCACAAGAAGCCTGCGTATTTTTTCTTCACCATTTGATATAGATGTCAAGGATGCTCCTGACGAATTGCAAATGGAATTAATTGAACTTCAGGGAAGTGAAGGTTTCAAAAGAAAGATGAGAGATTTTTCATTATTAGAGTTTTATAAAAGCTTTTCTCAAGAGGTTTTTCCTAATATAAAAGATTTTGCAAGAAAGAAAATGCGTCTATTTGGTAGCACTTATATAAGTGAGCAGCTTTTTACAAAAATGAAATATGCGAAATCAAAAACAAGATCAAGGCTTACGGATGAGCATCTTGAAAATAAGTTGAGAGTGGCTGCCTCAAACATTTCTCCTAGAATTGAAAAACTGGTAAAGAAGTATCAAACTCAAATATGACATTGAAATATATATATAAATATAATATTAAAGGTCAAAAAAGTTCAAAGAAGGCTATAGAACCCCAAATGAACGATTACCGCAAAATTGTTGGCTTTTTTATAAAATTTATTACTGTTCCTTCTTTCAAAATAAATCAATACTGCTGCTCCCTTTGGCATGTATAATTGAAAAAGAAATTTAGAATGAAATACACAATTTCTCAAAATGAGAGTAAACATAGTTGTGTCGTTTACAAACACTAGATTATTATTATTCAAAACAAATTCGTGTAGTGTTTCCTAACCACCCGTGAGGTAACTACACCCGGCTCGTTTTTTTTAACGTGGTCTCCCCATCATATATAGGCCTAGTCCACTTTTATATCTACCTAACCCTATTTTTATCAGTGAAAATATATAAAAAGTTATTTGTCGATCATCTTCGATGTATTTGTCTGTAGATGAATTAGAGTGTTGATTTACATCCCCCCCCCCTCAGCTGCAACTTCTTTTCTTCTTCAGCGCATTTATTATTTATCTTATTTTTTGATAAAGACTACCACCTCTAACAAAGTTTTTTTTCACCATCTTCCCTTAAGCCCCCTTTTTTCATTCTCTTGCAATATCTTAATGAATGTATTGAATATTTGATTATTATTATTATTATTATTATTGTTATTAATGATGCGAATATATGGAATGGAGTAGATGCTAAAAATGAGTTTAAAACGCCCTAACAAAAAAGTATAAAAATTGAAAGTATGTAAGTGTTTGCTCATGGGTTGAAAAGGGCACTTTTAATGTAGGAAAGCTTTTTCACAGATTGTATGCCAAATTCGCTAAGAAAGGAGAGATTTACACTAAGCAGAATATTGCCTGTTTCCTTAAAACTTTTTTTGATATTAAATGAATTGCTTATTGAACCCATTTCTATAGTTGTTCCTTCTATGGTCCCGGTGACTTCTAAAGAATATTCTCCTTCTGATTTCTTAATAATCTCCTCGCTTTCTTTACTGTCTTCAAGTATTTCTTTTTTTATCAATGGCTCTCTTACTTTGTAACAATTTTCACTTTTATCAAACTCTAACTCGAACTTTTTCTTCTCGCCTTTATCTCCTGGAATTTTGATGCAGTAGAACAAGTTGTTCTTCATTGACATTAATTTCTTTTCTAACCTTGTTTTTGTTTGCAAGATTATCAAACGTTCCATATCAATTTGAAACTGTTTCGTTTTAGCATCGAAAGCAAATTGAAGCGACATGATAGCGACTTCTTTATGATAAGTCTCTTTCAGTTCCATTAACTCCTCAAATTCAAGAATCCTTTCTTCCTCAAGTTTTTCTATCAATTCATCACTGAAATAAATGTGATGCTTTGAAATGACATCATCAAATTTCAATAGGTCAAAGTCAAATAATTTGGTGCAAAGGACGGAGCCGCGTACTTTGTCTTTTCTCATTTCAAATGTGTTGTTATCTTTTTCATATGTGTACGTATTTTCTTGGTAATCGCTTCTATATTTTTTGAAGTTTTTGTTTTTCTCTATCAGGTAAAGCTTTTCACTTGGAAGATTCACTTCGTAGTAAGGATCCGCAGAGCCAAAGTAATCCATCTTGGGAATGTCCGTAATCTTTTCAATACTAAATTCTATATAATCATTCTTATCTCTAAGCGTGTAGAACATCATAGGTATACTTTGATGTGCCATTTTTTCCTTTATCTCGTTTATTTTAGTAGTTATAGCGTGCATAATCTCGTGATAGTGCCACCAAACATACCCGACTACGGCCAAAATTAAAACGATGACCAAAACTATCAGAATAGCCATAATGTTTGTTGTGACGAAAGCTGAAATGAGTGTGCAAATTTTTATTATTAATACGACTAAATTAATCAAATCTCTCAAATAAAAAGCACATGCGATGTAAATAATGCAAAATATGATGACGTTGCTGATCGATTCAAGCACGTAGTTGTTTTTTCCGAAGAATCTGCCAATGAATTTAAGGAATGCGTATACAGCAATCATGATTATTATAAATAACGGAACATACATTTTTTTTATTTTGCCATGCTTGAAGTATAAAGCAAATCCTTTAAATAGGAAAAGCGGATTGTGTGAAGTAACATTCTTGGAATCGATTGATGACGATCCTTCCTCGTAATTGACGCGTAATTGAATATTATCGCGTGAATTGTTCTTTTTTCTAATATTTTCGCTAACTTCTCTATTTTGATTAAATTGCTTTTCAAAACCTTTTTCTACTCCATGATCTTTCACAGATGTGATCAACTCATCCATATCATTAGAATTCAAATAAACAATTCCTTTATCTTGCCCAAAATTAAACTCGTAATTTGTTTTTGAAAGTCCCTCTGTAAAATTATTGTCATCTTCTTCATAGCACGGATTATTAAAAATCTTCAAAGTTGTTTCAGAGAAAATATCGAATCCTTCTTTCTCACCATATAAATGTATATAATCTATCAAGTGATCAGTTACATCAATATTTGATGCATGATCATTGAATACTACCCTGTTTCTTAAAGCCCTTTTCGTGTGAAAGGCATATAATAATATGCAAAGTATATATAAGGAAAATATCCTCTTAATAATAGACATTGTGTACGTTTCGAAGCAATATATGCACAAAGTGAAATAAATGCTTTAATTTTATATTGTTACCATAATTTGTTTGATTAAAATAACACCCACTCTCGCTGGAGCATTTTCATTGGTTGAATCTATATTGTTATTGGCATAAAATTGACCAATCAGAGGAGAGACCACCTTGCAGTAAAAAAAATACACAGAAAAGATACAACTATGCTAAAAATGAATAACTCATCATCACACCATAATATAATTCTGCATTGACATAAAATTGACCAATCAGATGAGAGATGATCACACAGCCTCAAAATACACAGAAAAGATACGACTATGCCAAAAACTAATAACTCATCATCACACCACATAACATTACAAATCTTTTTATCATTACAAATATTTATAGCGTAATGTTTTGTGTTATATGGCAACAAGTGCTGCTAGCGAGCGCAACTTCAGTCTTGCTGGCTATCTTATTTCCGCAAGATCACCTTCTAAATGGGAAACGTCAATGATATGTTATTTTAAAATAAAATATTGTTTTTTTAAATCTAACATCATAAAAATTCAACGTATAAAAATTAGTAGCATTTAAATTATATTCTTTAGCAAAATGATTTGGGCGATTGAACGTTTAAATTTAAAATAACCGATTTGGTACGGGTGCAATATGATAAAATACGGTGTGGGCAAATTATTACAACGCGCGCAGAGCTCTAGATTCATATGTATTTTTTGTCGGGCGTGTATTAATACAAATAAATAGGGAAATTTGTCAAGAATCTCAAAAAATGTATATGTATGATTGCGCTAACAATAAACCTAATCCTAAAACCGAATTTTGTGTTCCATTAAAAATTTTTACTCATGTAATAACTGAATTCTTTAGTTGTAAATATTTACAATGTGTAATATGTGTAATTTCCATTTTTAGTATACCCGTTGTTAAGTTCTCATTACTTTATTTTGACTTTATGACTGTTCCATTTATGTGCATAATTTTAATATACCTGCCATATAGCGCTCATTTCTGACTTTTTGTGCTGTAGTTATTCCACTGTTAAATTTTAGTTTTTATTTTTTTTCAAATACTATTTTTTAATTGTATTATTAATTTAAATGACAAATATAATTAATAAATCTTCTTCTTCTTCTTCTTAACGCTAATCCTAACGACGAAAATAGTTCTCCAAAATTTTACACATTAAAAGCGCATTTAGAAATTCGTTCGGCATTTGTCAAATTCAGGAACAAATTTGAATAGACAAAATCAGCGCCAGAGTGAAAATTCATTTCTAAACAGATACTTTTAAGATAATGCAAAAAACAGTGTACTATTTTTTAACTTTCAAGTAAGCTAACTTTTGAATTATGTCAATTGTACTCCATTAAAAATGTCGAAATATCAATTTTTTGACTACTTTTTATATAATAGTATGTATTGAATATGAATCTTTACATATATTAAAATAGCCATGCAAATTACAATGAAAGTAAGAACAGACAGCGTGTTTAAATTTGTATTATCAGTAGTTTGGGAGATATACAAATGAAACTGGTTTTATACGTGCCCAAACCACTTTAGTACTTAAATTCAAGAAGTTGCACATACTAAAGTATTTTTTCATAATTAAAAAATTTTACTCCCGCACAATAGTATTCGGAAATATTTCAAATAGTGATTTTATTAAAAAATTGAATAAAAATCTTTTCCAATTAGTATCATGGTTTGCAAAGTCGGAAATTTTAAAGGGAAAGGGGTAGGAAACAGCTAAAACTCCACCTTCAGTGAATAAAGACTTAGCAAGTTTCAAGCTAAGACTTGCATGTTGCATTACATCAAGTAGAACAAATAGATAGAAAGCCAATATTGAATGTTCATGAAGCTATAAAGCTTATATTAGGAGCTTTGCAAAACTCCTAATAATCAGAAATTGAACACGAGCGTTGTTGTGTTCATACACACCAACATGCAGTAGTAGTTGCAGGGGCAACCTAACCCGGTATGCGGACATTACGGGCAAAAAGACATTAGGGGCATTTTTCTCATCATAACGCTTTGCAGCAAAATAAACACATCATTCATCAAGCAAGTCAGCGTGTGATATAAAGATACAAGATAAGAATATTTAAAACTAAGTATTTATTCCACATAAACAAGATATTATATAAAATAATTATTGTTCAACTAAATGAGAAATTGAATACAAAATATTATTATTATTTATTTGATTAAAATTTATATCTTCAATCGTGCTGCCGCTAAGATAGCCAGTTTTTTTGATTTTGAGATATAACCTGAAACTTTTTTAAGAAAATTAAGTACATTCCTTTCGTTATTATATTCTTCGTAAATTATCTTAAACTTTTTTGCTTCTTCTTCAATTTTACTTTCCGTATATCCTATCTTGTGTTTTTATATCACATGCTGACTTTCTTGATGAATGATGTGTTTATTTTGCTGCAAAGCGTTATGATGAGCAAAATGCCCCTAACGTCTTTTTGCCCCTAATGTCCGCATACCCCCTGAGATAGTGAAAGAGTCTGCTTTGTTGGCAGCAGCACTTCCTCCAACACAAGTGAGCGATGAACGTCTGCGATAGGGTATTAGGACTAGAGCTTCTGATTTATCGATAAAATTTAATTCTCGAGAAACGAGAAAAAAAATATATGATTCTTGATTCTCGAGAAAAGTTTCGAGAAGTTAAAAAATATTAAAAATATTTTACGAAAAAAATATTTTGTTTTATTAATAAAATAACTTTTTAAAAAAACAAGAGCATTTAAAGTTTCGTTTTTCAAACTCAATCGTTTTGGAGATAAAATTCTTCCGCATTGACAAAAAGTTGGTTGGATGCATAAAAGAGAATTTTTTAACAATTGCATCGATTCTGATGAATCAAAATTTTTGTTTTGTTTGAACATCTGTAGTTCTTCTATTGTACTAACTTTTTCTTCTTTTTTATCATACATGAATTCTTAAATTTCTCTATTTAAACTTTGAATTAGAGATTCTTCTTCAAACTCATCAACAGATTTCGACTTGAATTTGGCTTTCTTGTATAACAGTTCCATGCTCCGAATAATGAGAAAAAATTTTATCAAAAATATTTTTTGCACATTCTAAAATTTCTTCAAAATTTGAATATTCAAAAGTTGATCGTGCATTACACATAATTATTTATTTTTTATTAATATTTATTCAAAATTTAACATGTTTTCAGTAATAAATTTTTTTTTTAATTCTTGAGTCTCGAGAAATCTCGAGACAGAAGCTCTAATTAGGACAGAACAAAAGGCTTCAATGAAAGGGAAACTCACTGAAGCCATCTTGTTTTTGAGAGCAAATTGTTAAATTTTTATTTGCAAATTTCAATTGAGTAGTCTATAAGTTCTTTAATTATGAATAAAGCCTATTTTTTTAATGTTTACAAATAAGAAATTTGTATAGATTTGAGCTTTAACCTTGTTATTAACGTAATAATAGATTTCTACATAGGGGCCAAGGTGTCGGACCTTATACCATCCGACTCCGCTACCCTGATCAAAACTAAATACCAGCTAAACGGCTTCCCATATTTGGGCAAAGAAGGCAATCGACAAACACGCCTATCTGAATACGTTGTGGTGAAACATATGGATCATAATATCTAAATAGGCGCAGAAAAGTTACGTATGATATTTTTTCACTTCTTTGAAGCTACGTAAAGAGAGAAGATAACAACTGATGGCACGTTGAATGAAGCGAGAAGAGAAGTTCAAATCTTCGACTTGCTCACCATCAAAGGAGTGCTTTTGATCAGGGAAAAAGAAACAATAATGCACTGTTACTAAGTAGTTGGCATAAAAATGTTATTGTAAACCCAGATATAAAAAATGTGCCGAATACAATAATACAAAATACGGCGTGGATGTATTGGACCAAATGGCAAGAAAATATAGCGTAAAAGCAGCTTCAAGAAGGTGGCCAGGGCAGCTCGATTTTTCACAAAAGTTCAATTTTCACTTTTGGACAGGTTTAGATCGTTTCTAAACATATTAATGAATAATCATGAGAGATTTGAAAGGTATTGATCTTTTAAAAAAGTTTGACGAAAAGGTTTTCATTTTGTTTGATTTTTTTTAATTTTCAAAAATTAAAAAGTCTATATTAAGATGAGTGTAATGCAAAAAATATCTTTTTGTTGAAAAAGTAGATATTTAATTTTTCATAATATTCTTTATAAACAAAAGCAGATCTCAGTTGTCTGCTAATTTGTTTGGTAAGTATGTGCTTGTCTCTTGACTCAAATCCAAATACCAACTAAAAAGCTCACTATTTTTTGAAATTAGTGGGATGAGCGCCTCTTGTCCATAGCACATTATTCTAATAGCTAAAGTTAGCCAGCTGGAATGATTTATTGGTCCAATTTTCCAGGCAACAAATCTTTCTTCCACATGTCCTCGTGAAATTCCCAAAGCATACTCAAGTAAAAGTCCTTGGTCAGGGCTAAAAACTTTCAGAATTTCTTCTTTAAAAAGCATAGTATCCAACTCTTCAGCTATTCATGAAAATTCAATTTGTGGTAGTGCTTGAATGTCTTTCTCATAAAGCTTTCCTTATACTCCTAAAAATATTGCTGTGTTTTTGCATCAAAATATTCGAATATTGATCTAAAAGTAAGCTCGTTTTGACGCAGAGAACAGCCAATTGTATGTATTTTGTGTCTTGTTCAAGAACGGTAACAAGAAACTCCTTCATCTTGTGTTATGAAGAAGTATTGCTCTGATACTTCAAACGCTGTTGAAGTCTTTTAAAACAGAGAAGACTTCCTTGGCAAGGTAGCTTCTTCCAGTTGATTCTTTAATTGGAATATTCCTGTGTGTCAAGTAGCTTCCTTTTTTCTCCTTCTTTCACGGTAAAAGTTAAATAATGTTAAGTTTTTTTCTTTTTTTAAACTTTTCAAATCTGTTTCATGCTTTTTCCAGTTTTTGCCTGTCTATTTTAGATTTATCAAGTAAAATTTGATGAGAATTAACACTTTTATCAAGAAGATTCATTGCTTCCGAATCAAGCAAAAGAGCGTTAGCAAGACTTGCAGCAAGAGACGAAGTATATTATCAATTCTTATAAAGAGCGAAGGGTTAATATCTAAGTTGGGTTTATTTTGATTTAATGCCATCCTTTTACAGAAAAATATAGAAAGTAATTAAAACCCAAATTAACGAAAAAAAATTCTGAATTCTTGAGAAAATAAGTTCTTTGGGGAAGGAATCTGGTTAAAAAAGCTTTTCCAACTGGTTAATAAGGTTTGCGCACACATTGAAAAATAGTTTAGAGAACTGTCCAATCATAAGAGCTAAAACCTCAAGATGGTTAGGTAATGTCATCTTTTAATGTATGATTTCAAAAAATTTCTGGGACGTCATTTATGCACACTGAAACTACTGATTTTACTATTCAGTAAAACTACTGATTTTGATGAGTGTCATTTCAATTTTTTATTTGGAAGCTCCTAAAGAGGTTTGACACATTCACCATTACTACCATGCACCAAGATTTTCTTTTGTATTTAATTTGTTATTTTCTTAAATATGCAATGGTGTAAAAATCAGACTGTTTGATGTTACTCCATTAAGTTTACCAAAAAAATAATTAAACCAGTTTCTATTATAATTACGCTATCTTCTACATATCTAAGTTTTAGAGAAGTCATAGAAATTTGAAAAAAGTACGATTCCAGAGTTGTCATCCCATAACTAATTTCGATATAAGTACAATATCCAAAAGTTTTAATCCCAGTATAATATAACAGCACGGTACGAGACACTTGGCTGAACAAAAATTTTACCAAACGGATATTTAGCTGAATAATCTTGCCATGTAACTTTTGGTAGATAACATTATTCATCACATAATTAGATTGTTATTGAAGTTATAACTAGGGCAAGTAAAAGTCAACTTTTATTTCCGTTTAGCAAAATCTCCTTGAAGATCTTTACTTGTTTAGTCTAAAATTTCTGAACTAATTTCAAATTTTTAAGTCAATCAAGGTCAAATTTTCGAGTTTAGGTCAATAAAGTCAATTTTTATATTTAACACTTTTTGATTCAATGTGCCTAAAATTGTTATAAGCGATACATACAAGAATTCTTCTTTATATCAACACTTCCACAAGTTGGGGTTTTTTTCATCTAATAAAAGGTTTTACTGTAAAGTTTGTCTGACTGAGGTTAAACATGAAGAAGTTTTTTGTAAGGCAAATTTTTTTTGTTGACAAACGCGGTTACATACGATATATCCGCTGCAAAAGTTATTGAATTTTATTCCAAAACTTTTTTTATCATTGCATGTTTTTCACATCTTTTGCACAAGTTTACCTTAAAAGTTAAGTTATCCTGCAAAATTGTAGATTACCAGCATTAAAATTAGTAATAGAAAAAGAAGATTCTCTTTTCAAACCCAACACTTCAGTTCCAATTGTAACGAAATTGACAAATTGGTTGCAAGCAGCAAAATATTTTCATTAAAATCTTCCAGCAGTGAGGAAATTAAAATGATGAAGATAATGGAATTTTATTGTCAAATATCAAAAAATTGTTAAGAAAAGAAAATCTGTGTCAAAACTTGCTTACAATAATTAGAGAATATTCACGATTCATTGATTTAGTCGGAAAAAGTCAACATAGAGACTTTTTCAGTCGAAGATGCCTTTACTTGTTTCAACATTATTTCATTTAAGACGAATGTGGCGTTAAAAGTTATCTTGAAAATAGATTCAAATAATAAAATCATGAATATGGAAAACTCTCAAATCTCTCGCAGTACTTATCCCAAATTACAAAATTGTTTAACTTTAGAAGTAGAAAGATCTTTTTCTAAACTGAAAAAACTGCTAGAAAATGATCGAATTTTAAATCAGAAAATGGCATTAGTTATATGTTGTTGTATTACAAAGTCATGGATTCTTTGAAATAATTTTCAATACTTTCTCTAAAGTGTTCTTAGTTGTTCAATTCAATGAAACTTTAAAAGGTCAATAAAGTCAATTTTTTCTCTGAGTAAAAGTCCATTTTTTGGGTCAATTTTTCCTCGCCCTGGTTATAATTAATAAAGAAAACCAAAAATTAGCCGTAGATTTGTAATCAGTCATGTCATATCACATTTCGCAATGTGACTTCGAATAGATACTAGAGATGTATCGGATGTGAATTTTTTTACATCCGCGAATGCGGATATTAGATTTGACATCCTAGCGGATGCGAATATCCAAAATAAATTTTGATGCGGATATAAAATATTTTAAAAAAATTATGCTTTATATTTTACAGTATCTTCTATTTTAATCCCTTTTTTACTCGAATTTAAAGATATAACAAATCTTGTAAGTTTTAAACAAAAAAAATACGAAAAGTTTCAATAGATATCTATAAAAATTCATATGAGTAAGTAAATTGGATGTAAATTTTTTTCGGATGAAAAATGATATCCGCCTATGCGAATATCCGATACATCTCTAGTAGATAGGTTATTTATCCCATAATTTATGTATAGAAGGAAAACAAAAATTACGCTACAGATTTGTATAGAACACACGCTTGCAAAATTACTGGAAGTAAAGTAACGTCTAAAAAGTATATATTTTTTTTTCGGTGAAATGTCTGTCATGCAAATGTCCGAACACGAACAGGACTATATATCATGCTAAAGATGTGAAAAATGTGTCAAGTAATGATTCCTTCAGCAATGGCTACTAATCTTCATTTTGTTATTTTTAATAAAGCATTTAAAGACAATTTGAGAAGTGAAAATATTCTTCAAAAATGGACTTGATAACTTTATCAAGCGTAATAAAATTTTAAACTGTAACTTCGATTAAAAAGTGAACAGCTGGAATTCCGGATTTTGAGAAAACTATTTGAATAACTACTTTTTGCTTCAAATATCTTTTACTTTTAGATTTTTTCATAAAATACATATCCAATGTCAAAAATAAGTCATATGGTATTCACCGCGTAATTTATTGTTATAAGATCCACTTTTCTTTTATTTAAAATATTTTACAGGTAGGTATATAATCATATGTAAATGTACGCATAAAGATTAATTTTATTTATAAAAATTTTTATTAAAAAACAAAGTTGAGTGTGAAAACGTGAAACTACTTCCACG
The DNA here is from genome assembly GCA_030549495.1 of Nectonema munidae. NCBI lineage: Eukaryota > Metazoa > Nematomorpha > Nectonematoida > Nectonematidae > Nectonema > Nectonema munidae. Next base: position 139,424 of record JAUIRK010000890.1, read on the forward strand.
CTTTCATAGAAAAAGAGAATGTAAAGAAGAAAACTTTAACAAACTACATTTTATTACCTCAAAGAAGTATACTCTCCAGCATACAAGACAGGAGGAGGATTCCAAAAAACAGAGTGGGACAGGAATTCATACATATGTGTGTATCTATGTATGTATTGTATATATATGTGAATATTTACAGAAGGGCATGAGGGAAAAAGACACCATCTTCTTATCTTTATCTTAAAATTAAAAGTTATATCCATCCATTACTATACAAATAATTATATATAACAAATTTTTAAATGAAATAGATAGTATTATAACAAGCATACATGCACAAAGTTTTATACGTGTTTTGTATTTGTTATCATTTTGCTAATATAATAATTTCCCAAAAAATGTCAGAAAGGTGTTTAAAGTTACTCTTTTAGATCGGTTAGACCAGGCAAAGCCGATGTGATGACATCTTAGTGGAGAGAAATAAGTATTTAAAAGAGGGCAACAGTAATAAGGAAGGGATGAGAAATAAACTGAATGTTGCTTGAAAAATGGATTCACAATATCACTCCATCCGAAAAGGAAGACACACATACACACACGAAAATAGACGATAGGTAGAGAGAGATGCGGCATCAAGGAAAATTTTTTGCTAAAGAAAAACACGACTATGTAAAGGAAATTGCAAGAACAAGGCGTCGAGTCTTCTTCAACTATGTTTGAAATCGATGACATATCTCGTGTCCCAGCTGTCAGCGATCCTCTTCGTCACATTGCGTACTTTCGCGTCCATTCACGAGCATTATCCAAGTATTTTATACGATTTGTTTTGTAAGTGTTAGCAATTTCAGGAACCAATGGGTCATCTGGATTAGGATCAGTGAGTAGTGAGCAGATCGAAAGTAGCACTAAAAACAGAACATTGTCATTAACCCATTATATCCTAGTGTCCACATATGTGTACATCAAAAAAACATCAAAATTTAGCCTTCAAAAAAAAATCAAAACAGTATTTAAATGTTTTTCTAATTTTTATTCTGTTCCTTCACTATCGCAAAAAGAAAAAAAATAAATATAATACTTGCTTTTATGTTACTCTTAGGCTCAAAAACTTTTTAAAGTTTTTATCTTTAAATAGTTGCTGAAATGCTTCGATAAAATGAAAGGTTTTCAAAAATATTTTTTCCTTTTTTTTAGTATTTATGTTGAGTTAAAGAGCTATATAAGACGATATAATGCCCAATTAATTTAAGCATTAAAGTTGCTCTCATTCACTCTAAAGAAAAATTAATTGTTCACAAATGTGCACACCAGGTGCACTCTGGTGTACACATGTGTGCACAACTCACTGATATACATCAGTTGATTGATGATTCAATGTGTGTTGTCTTTTATAAAACTTTACTGATTTTTTTGTAGCTTGCTGCTCTTGATTTTAATACCAAGTTGTTAGTAATATTGTGTATCGTAAAGGTGATTTGGTTAGTGCAAAAGCTTTTCTTTTTGATGATATGAAAGTTCCTTTGAAAGAAAGATGGAGTTATAATCGTTTTGGAAAGTCTCACAATTCTGCTAAAGTGTATGGAATAGTAAAAGAAGTCGAAGCTTATGGTGTTCATGTTACCCGGGAAGATGGACATGACTCAATAATCTAGGCAAAAAAAATCGAAAAAGAAAATGATGAAGCAATTAATTTTTTAACAAAAAAAATGATTTTTTTTGGAAAACCATTTTCTCGCAGGTGATGTCGTTTGACCTGGACGAGAAACCTTGCCCAGATCCAGTCGATCATTGACATCGCATCATGTAAGAAACTGCTCTCCTCATTTACCATCTCAGTCAGGCTCAGGGCCCCCGTCCTGGGTTCCACCTTCCAGATCACTGCCCCGCTTTTCAGGGCTCCAGTTGACCTACGACACAATTAGCATCCTTGTCCAGAGATTTTTCAATCTTGTCCAGGCTCATAAGCAAACGCCCTTCCACTCCTTCGCCAGGTTCTCAGCACCGCTTAAGGAGCAGAAATCGTTCTTTACAAAGGAGGTTCTCCCGAGACTTGTCCAGTCTGGCGTACTGAAACAGGCGATTCGCCCTAGAATAGTCTCCCCGTGCTTATTGGTTCCCAAGACCAACGGGAAGACTCGTTTGGTGGCAGACTTTGGTTTCTCACGCGACCTCTTCGGAACGCCAGCTATCAAGCTCACGGCCTCCTTCCAGCTGCGCTACGTTCAGCTCTCATTCAAATGGGCCACCCGTCTATATCTTACAGATGCGTTTTATGGCATTAGAATCAAGAAGGAATGGAGAAACTGCTTTTGTATCAAGTTAGGGGGAAAATTTGGCAGTTCACCAGGTTGCTGCTTCAAAGAAGGTGACCCATTCGATGGAATCCATGGCAATTCCAAATCTTCAAGGAGTGGATCAGGTTCTTTGGGAGCGTGCGTGACGGGCCGTCCGCAGGATCGTCCTCTGACTTGACCTGTTCCACGGCGTTACGGAGGGCATCTGTCAGCCACTGGATGCTTCGAGCCATAGGAGGATCCTGGCTTGCTTGAACGACTTGCTGCCCAATTTTCGGATACAGCCTATGGCGACCATTGAATCGGAGTAGATCTTCCTGCTGGGCCAGAGGAAGTGTGCCAGAGTTATTGCTAGAAACTCCAAATCCGTAATATGCCAGTCTTGGTGAACCACCTGGCCCTTCGAAGTGACAAATCCGAGGGCTTGCAAGGAGGCGTTGACGTAGACGGAATCTGCTGGTACGGAGGGGGTGACGATGGTTGACATGTTGTAAGGCACGGCGAGCTGGACCAGCTCGCTGTGCTCGGGCGCCTCATCCCAATTATACAACGCCGAAATGATGCGAAATTTTCCTGGGAGTGTTGCCGTATAATAGTTGAGGATGCCCATAATCTTCTGGCGCCATCGGAGGGGTACTTCGGCGATTCTTTGTGTCAGAAGGAAAGCGCAAAGCGCCCTAAGGAGAACCTCCTTTTTGCCATCCTGGACACCCATCGTCTGCGGACAGTGGTGCAGTTGGGCCCCGAGAAACTTATGAATCCACATTAAGTCGAAAAAGTGGTCGCGGCCACATTTCATCAACCTTTTGTCTACGCTTATGACATCTTCCTTCATACTGTATAAGATGGCAAACGACAACAAAGGCCACGATTTACTGTGGTTTTTGAGAAGTGTTTCATCTTCCTTGAGCGATAAAAAAGCATGTATTAATATTTTCCTGAGAAAATCTTTCAAAAAAGGCAAAGTGAGAGTAGATGAAAGTGTACGACTTCATGGAAGATCACACTGGCCAAAACAGATGGACAAAGTAAGAAGATGTGCTGTTTCTTCATGTGCAAGGCGAATCAGAGTGATATGTGAAACTTGTGATGTGGCTTTATGCATTGACAGTGGACATTTTAAACTCTTCCATACTTCAAAATTGTGCTAATGTTTTTAAGATTAAATAAAACTGTATTATCGCTTTTATAACATTATCTTTTCTAAATTTGATAGATTGAAAACTTCCTAGCGTGCACATATGTGTACACCCGTTTGTCAAAAAACTAAAAACGGTATTAAATTTTACAAAAGAAATTTTGGCTATTGACACCAAATGAGTAATATTACAAAAAAGAGAATTAAGATTTTTTATCTAATTCCATGGTTGGGCATTAATGGGTTAAAAGATCACGAAAAGTCATAAGTAAATAAAGATTATCAAACTAATAGTTGGTTCATGCTCACCGACAGCTGTCAAAGAGTAAGAGGTTGTACAAACAAAGTGGAACTGACGAGGCTTCAATAGCCAAAGCCGGTCTTTCACCAGTGTAAGGTTAGTGATGGTGATCGAAGAATATAAGACAACTTACAATTTCCAGTTGTAAGTATCCTTAAAACTTGACACAAATAACTGATATTTTTATCTGAGGTCAGAGATTTCACCTTTCCGTATACATACATAGAGTAGGATTAAGTAATCGTATAAAAAGACTTACTTTAATTTATGATTCAGCGTTTGGCTATACCACTCTTTTCGAGATGTAAGCATTTCAATGTATGGGCGTCTAATGTCTATATGTATATGTCTAGATGTTTTCTGTCAAGAATGTCAAAAAAATGTATATCTAAAATATGTATGTACGATTGCGCTACACTAAATCTAAGCTAATTCTACACTAATCTTAGCCCCGACAATAGGTTTCCTGAATTTTACACATTAAGGCCCATTTAAAAATTGGTTGAACATTTGTCAATCAACTATTATGCAAATTGAGGAATGAATGTGAATAGTGAAAATCAGCGGAAGAGTGTTCGAGTGAGAAAAATGTAAATCTGAAAACGATATTACAGAGGAATCGCGTTAGAATCAACTTCGTGTCAAACTGCGATTAAATTCGTACAAAGCGACTTTCACCGGCAAGCATTGGGAATGACAGTACTACTAGAGAATACAAGAGCAATGGGTAGGCACAACAAATTTGTCCTCATATGTCTCTTCTCGTATTTTATAAACGATAAGTGTAAAGCCTGATTTTGTGCAGACAACGCCTACCTGCCGAAGACAAATAATAATTTTTAAATATTTCCACGTTTCGAAATAAAAATTTATGAAATAAAAATTTTCTTTCATAAGTTATATATAAAGTATAAAACAAAATGGTAGAAATTGTGTTTCGATGAATTTACAGTTGAAGCGTGAGCAGGAGTCTCAAAAAGGACTCTCTCGTTATGGTAAGCCTCCTAAATGTAACTTAAAATCAAGCCGCTAACCAACAACAGTTTCATAATGATGACATTCACTACAATCATACTGTTATATTCATAATAATCAGCTTGGGGGTCAAAATTCGCATCTAATAAAATTTAGGAGCCGGTTTTTAAGTATTTAAGAACACAGGCCTTTCTTTTAGTCAAACAAGTACTAAAGATGGAAATCGTACCAAACTTCGATTTTGATCGTAATTTCGAAACGTAACGTACCGTATGCCAACACTGAATATAACACAATAATAATAATAATGTTTGCTATTGAAATACGAGGTGTTTCACGGTAGAATAGAAAAATGTTTCGTTTACTCCTCAACGTAATTGTATGCAGGTGGTAAGAGACTCGATATTAAAAGTGAAAAAATCTGTTTCAGTTATTTGTTAAGTCTGTGAATACAGTTGTTATGGATAGAGTGTAGCGTCAGGTTTAATATATTTGCCGGCATTCCAAATGACTATTCAAAAATGCAAATAAAATCTCAGAAGGTCCCCTTAGATTTTTAAGGATCTTCTAGATCCGATCCTAGGAGAACGCAATCATTCGCATTGAATATCCAGCACGTCAATTTATGAAAAGAAATTAGAAAAAACCTTTAGAAATAGTTAGAGCAGGAGACCATTGAGAGCGTAAGATATCTAAGCATATACTTCCATTACTATTGATGTTTGGATGGTATATTCGAGTTGTGAAAGCAATCTATAAAATAACGAGAGTAAAAGTCAAAATTATAATATAAATTTATAATTATAATACAGCCAAGTAGCCTACTTAGTTTTGTGCTTTAAAGCCTCATTTTTGTAAGTACTTGCTTGGAGTCAGATATTTTTCCCCCAAATCCACACCACTGAGTGAGCTCTTGTTGTAAGTTACTAATATATTTTTAAAAATGGACAATTTTGCATATGCAATTATGAACGTTCTGGAGATCTCCTTTTTGGGAAGACATAAGACCAGGAGTTCTTGACCTTTATTAATTCAGTGATGGACGGCTTACAAGGAAATGTTGGCATAAAAAGTCATAAAAACAACTTCGCATTCATTTAGTACAGGTAATCGTCGACTTACGACGGGGTTCCGTTCTGAATAACCTGTCGTAAAGCGAACTGGACGTAAGTCGAGTAGGTTCATGTCAGAGTTAAAGTTACATTTTGTAGCTATATCTAAAATTTATGCCTCGAAATTCTTCTAATTCTTGATATTTACACTCACTATAGTACATGAAGGTATTATGTGTTACCTTTAAGGTATTATGTGTTACCTTTATATATGTATATGTATGCTGTTTATGTTTACAAAAAATGTAAAAAATATAAGTCAAAAATTTAAAAACAGTTTATTTGGACACATCACAAATAAAAATTATTTTTCGCTTGTGAATAGATGCGAACCTTCAAGATCTTCACTGAGCGCAGAGCTAAATGAAGGATATTCTTTTTACAGAAACGTAGTCATTTTTGTTTGAACGGTATTTTTGCGTCTCTCCTCATAAATTTCCTTATATGGACGAAAAGCATCTAAAACCAATCTTTCAATTTTTGCAAAACGTTCAACATTGGAATCCATTTTTTCAAAATGTGCAAGAACTTTGTTGACTTGCAATAAGCCTTCTGCTAGTCCTTTGGTGCTGAAAATCCTCTGCACATCCTTTTCTACTTCTGCTGTTTCTGCCACGCTTTTTTCTGTGGCCCTCATTTCTTCTGTTACTTTTTCTTCTTCAAGAACAATCAATTCTTCATTTGTCAGTTCCTCATTTTCTTTTTCAATTATTTCTTCGACTTCTTCAATTTCACATTCCAAAGAAAGTTCTTTTGTCAGTGAGACTATTTTTTCTTTGATTATTTCTAAATCACTTTCACTGTCGTGGCCAGCATTAATAAATAGTTTAACTTTTTAAAAACTAAATCAAAAATATTTAAAGAAAAAGAGACTTATTGTACAAAAAAACATTTTTAGTAATAATCAGTCAAACACTTAAAATTTTTAAAGTGACGCAGTAATTAATTAATATTAAATAAATAGTTTTCTTAGCAGTTTGTTTAAAAAATCAAAAATAAAATAATAATTTTAAAATTAGTACCATAACAAAACATGTATATAAAAAAATTAAAAGAATCAAAATTTCACTTACAGCAATGTAAAAATCAAAACAAAAAAAAAGAGAAGTTATGCAAAAAAGAAAAAAACTGCCATTATTAAAATTTATTTTTGAGAAATATTTTAGTTTTGTTGGCGTCGTAAAGTCGATCTGTCGTAAGTCGGATATGTCGTAAGTCGACGACTACCTGTATTTGTACTTTATTTTATTGACACGAAATATTCAATCTCAAATGACGTCATTTACAAGTAGCAAAGCAAATATTACGTATATTCAAGGAGAAAAAACAAAAAGCCACCGCTTGCTATTCACACCAACCTTTAAATTGGGCGTGAGTAAGATTCGTTAGAGACTGGGTTTCAATAACTCAAGGTCTTGGGTTCGATCCCGCACCAAGCCTACTTTCTCATAGTTCGATACAAGCGGCGCAATTGTGCCTTCTCGGTGAAAACACCCCACGGTACCTTTACCTTTAAAAGTTAGCTTTTTGTTTCAGTATGTCATTTTAAGTTTTTTTTTACAAGAATGAAAAACTGTTTACGGACCTTCTGAGACGTAGCCAATATAAATGGACTGTTAGCTTTTTTAGGCCACTGCACAATTGTATATTGGTAAGAATGTTATAGTTTCGCTTTCTTTAATCACGATTTTCTAAACGCTTCCCATTAATCATATGAAATAAGACTTTGGCTACGCCAAATTTACGCCCTCTCCATTTCTACTCTGTAAACATAAATTCTACTTCGTATTGAGTGTTTAAAATCTGTTCTTTCTTCAAATTAAAATGATTTGTTGCTTTTTGAGTTTGCATCATGCACATATTTCCATTACATAGCGCATTGCTTTACGTAGTAGTAAAAGAAAAACTCATTAGCTCTTAAACATATTAATAAATTAACTTAAGAGTTTCTATTTCCGACTGCCTTAACGTCTCTTAGTTAAGGACTTAGTTAAGGGTTGACTCAGTCTGAATCCAAAAAAATTGAGTGGAGGAGAGGGGGGAGGGCTGTAGGAGTGGGTGAAAATCAAAGATTTAGTCGAACTAGCCTGAAGATTTGATTCTTCTACAGACTTTATCATGCTTAATTTTTGTTATATTATTATAAATAATCACGTTAAATTAGTTAATATATAAAATACTTCTTAATTTAAACACGTTTTATTTTTGATTTTCAAAAATTGATAAATCAAGTAATCCAAAAAGATTTGTCCGAATTTTTAATAGATTTTATATTTTACATTTTATTGAAATTAAATTCCAATGTATTTTGCATAACTATTTGTCTTCTTTTCATCAAGTTGCAAAATTTTTCGTTTGAGAAGAACTCTAAAATGTCAGTTTTATCTGAAGATGAAACACCTTTACTAAAAACAGTTTTTTTCAATGATGGGTTCAAACTTTATGATCGATGAGAGTAAAAAGCAATCGTTTTTCAAAAATGAATTATTCATTTACAAAGACACTGCCTACGACGTTTACCATTTTAATATAAATACACAAGACACAAATACACCCAGAAAAACAAGATTACGTTTTGAGTATCATGAGCAAAACATAGCCCAACTCACAATTTGCTGTCCACTTTGAGGTACGCAACTTCCAAAATTAGAAACCTTTTCACATTGTTGAGAAAAACAGCTGTGTGGTTTGAACAGTTTCATTGTGTTTAAATACATATCAATGATATATAAATGTTGTTTTGATTTTTAGACCTTCCAATTACCAGACCCGTCGAAAAAGGGTAAAATCGTGTTTTCCCTTATGGAACTATTATATATTGAGATGTATAAATTTTTACTTGTTCTATTAGCCCCCCTTATGTTTTGAAGGGACGGTCGTGCAAATTACCGATAAATTTCAAATAAATTCTTTTTCCGTAATAATTTATGGAATGACCTGATACAATTTAGAAAGTTAGAAGCGGGGTTCACTGAGTATTTTCAGGAACTCCAAAATTCTGAAAAACTGTTTGAAGGAACATTGCTACATAAATATATTCAATTGTTAATTCAGAGGAGCCGGTGTGATTTCCAAATATGGTAATACCATAAAAGTTCCGAGAAATGATTAGCTTGTTAATAAAGTCAATATTAGGCTTCCTCTAAAATTTATGAGATAAAAAAAAAGTTTGAGATTTGAAAACAGTAGATCACACTAATCCAATTTATTTTCGTAGAGTTATGACTTTACTTCTTATACATATTTGCTTAGATAAAAAAAGGAATGTATATCTTGATTTATTCATTTTTATTGCAAAGAATAGTAATAGATTTGTTTCATGAATACACCAAGTTACTTTGAATTGATCTGTTCTTTATCGAAGGCGCTATCAATCTATCAACTCGTTTTATAGATGAATTGTATTGTTTCATTTGGATAATACGAAACCCTCTAATAAACAATGCTCTTCTAACAAAAAATGATGATGTGTTAAAATTATATAAGTCTAGTTCTTCACAGTATGAGTTTTTTTACGTTGGTTATCTACTAAGCAATGTTACAAAGAACTTTGGGAAAAAAATTGACAAAGCCGGAGCCATAGGATTTTTCTGGCTCCGAAACGCTAGTTGTACATATGGAAGCTACACTTGAACTATCTAAGTTTATTTTTTGAAAAGAAATACTACGATTTTTACTTTTTTCAATAAATATACTAAATCTCATCGTTACATTACTAATTAAGTTTTATCTATAAGAACAGTCTTATTCCTACAATTCACGTAAAAAGAAAGTAGCACATTCTTCACAAATTTTCATCATATAACCGATTTTTAAAACGCGTAATAAAAATTTGCACAGCACCGTATAATGTATCTACATAAGAATCCTTCAGGAGGAATACGTGTGTTAAATCTTTAACTACATATATAAGATCTTTAAACTGACATATGTTATAAGCAATTTCAAAATAAGAAGTTATCTCATAAAGCGATCAGTTCATTTATTCCAATGAATATTCACTGATTTCAGACGGAACTTCCAAGATACACTTCCTATGTGGTAGCAGTGGATCACCATAGTGACTATAAAAAATATTGGAAACCCAATTTCTTGATTCAAATCTCTAGCTACGCCACTGTGTGTTTCGATAATATTACGAACAAACTAAGAAATGAACTCTATAACTAAATAAATTTTTATAACTAAATAATTAAAAAACTTCGTTTTCATGGGAGCTAGTTTATCGAAGCGCCATCCAGACATAAGCATTAAGAGGCAAGTAATGGGGTAAACTTATAAAACCATCACACGTCCTATAATAGAATATGGATCCACAATATGAAGACATGTTATATCATAATCCAAAATAACAAAGCATTACGTATAACACATTAGACAACAATATCTTTATATACAACAGAAACATTTATAATCCCCGCCAAAGAACACGTTGATATACATACATCAAACATAAAAGCCAAAACGGCAAACCAACAACACCCACTAAATCATCTTTATCACACTACTAAACCACAAAGACACGTTTACACACACAAGCTGTCACGAATTATCGTTCTACACTTTTAAACAAATAAGGTTATAACAATTTCCCAGCCACAAATCGAAGCATCAGAGCAAAAACTTGCATAACTTAGAGCCAACAAATCAACACTAAAACACACACCAATCCACGTTGTCCACTCTGCAACCAGCACCTTCAATTGTCCCCACACACACACAACATTAGAAGCCATTGATTTATGGTCCAATCACTGCCAAGTGGGGAAACAACTTGGATCTAAAAGCTATAAGCCACATGTAGAAGCGTACACATAAAGCCAGCAGTACCAACAGTGGCTTTCATGTAGATTGGCTGAATTTACACCTTTTCACGTTACTGTTGTGAAGATAAAACTAAAATTCTGCACTAACTGTGAATGCAAAGTTTAAAAAAAAAAATTACTGTCAGAATACGCTATAATTCAGATAGCGTAATTTGAGCGCAACAACAACAAGCAAACTTTGTACCTGACTAAAGAAGACCATTAATCTTAAAAAGTCATTCTTAGAATAAAAACACTTTTATTCAATTTTTAAAAGTGGAGGGAGAGCTTTAATCAATCAGTCCTGCCTATCTATTTCTCATTTTATATTAAAATGGCGATTACCAACATGAAAATAAATTATACAAAGTACAACCTCATATTGTGAACGCAGTGAAAAAGAATGCCTTTCAAAAAACTAATGCTTTCAAAAGCTTGCAACAAGTCAGTACACACAAGGTCAAAACCAATGCATAAAGAGAGTTTGCTGATGGATGGATGGAGGAATGAAAAAGGTGTTACACTTTGTGAGATACTTTAAGTAGTGAATATGTAAGATACAGAAGGGAAGTGTGCATGTTCGCTTGATCAAATAAATCCATTACAATGAATATTTGAAGGTGCTGATGAAGGATATGTACGAGGCAAGAAGAATGTGATTAACATAAAAAAATTTTACCACAAAATTGCATAACTTTTGGACAATATTATGTATAAGTTTTTTCCGTTTTAACATAACATTACATGATTGATCACTTTATTAGTTTGATATTATTATTTTTCATCTTTAGTAAGGAACACAATTATGCTATGAGATTAATAAAATCTTTTCAAATGACAATATTTTTGTAATATTATAATATTCAAACCATAATAACGAATGCAAACTCAAAACATCTTTATGTTGAAGCTTTGGAGCTAGAATGCAATTACAGCTCTTTCAGAGAAAACAAAAACACTACCCTCTACCAAGTCAAAGCTTTTTGGGACATTAAAAAATCCGCCTTACCCAAAATTTGGCTACAGTTGGAAAACAATACAAAATGAGGTAATTAAGTAATCTACTATGAGCTAAAAAATTATTCAAAATATTATGTTTCATACTGATAAAAATTAATCATTTTTAAAATTTGATTTAACGGTTAAATATTATATATAGGAAATTTTTGGGACTTTTATAAGGTACGACTATCAAAATCGACTTGGAGGTGTTGACGTTACTATAAATCTAAATCTAGAGACCTCGTTTGTCCGAATCCGACAATGTTGGTTTCACACATATTCTTTTCGGATTAACAAATTACTGCTTATTGTATACAAGTTTTTTTAAAGGAAACATTGTTGGCTCTTCATTCAAAATTCTTTTAATCTCATTTCCTATAGTTAGTTTCTATTCTAGCTCTCAGAATACAAAAAAGGCTTCAAATAATAAGTTTGTCACTGATTGAGAAGAGAAATGATGAGAATGTGTCAAATGGACTTTAAAACGGGTCTGCGTTAGGCCAATATGCCGTTGAAAAACACACGAACAAAATATTTTATTCCCTACAAAATTAACTAATATGAAAAAAGAGATAATAATTAACGATACATTTGAAGCTTAATATTTTAAATCTCCTTTTTTAAATTATAGGTGAACAAAATTTGGGATTTTGGGCGCGTAAAATTGAGAGGATTATAGGAAGAGGGAATTCTGACAGCCCTAACATATGTAAAAAATCTTTGGTGGGCTAATCATCAATATCGATTTTTTTTATATCTTGAGTTTGCCTAAGGGAAAGTTCGACCATGTAACAATTTTTCATCAGTTCTAATATATTTGCTTGAAGCCAATATTTTATTATGTGTGAATTTATATTGGACCAAATAGTACTCAATTATTTTTATAAAATTAAAATAATATGTCGTATAATTTTTTCTATTCTATTCGAAACCACGATTTTATCTATACGCTAAAATGTATGTCAATTTTTTCCTTTATTTTAAAAAAAGAATGATTAAAATGGCGCAAAAAAGTAGAAGAATTTGCCAGCGTTTTATGTGCTAGTTACCCGGTTAATATAAAAATGTGTCACTAAATAGATCGTAAATAAAGAGTGAATGAAAATGTAGTATACCTTAGGAGGTTTGAAAGGATAATCTGTTGGAAATTGAATTGTAAGGAAAAAAACACCTCCTTGATAAACACTTTCAGGCTGTGAATAAAAGGAAAGTTGAAGTAATGTACGCTATATTTTACTTTGTTTAGGGTGAAATATGAAAATGTTAAAAGCGCGGATTTAAAATGAGAAAAGAAGTATTTAACCCGTTAACGCCCATGTCGACTTTACAAAAATAAAATCGTCTGCGTTTATCAAAGCTCTTTAATACAAATCTTCTGCTTTACATTAGATATCGTCTGATTATTCTGGTCGTTAACGGGTTAATAAGTAAAGATAAATGAAAGCTTTAACACATCACAAATGTAAAAAAAGGTGACAAATAATTTGATTAAAGGAAAATTCATCGCCTGCTTCCTTTTTCAATGGAATTTATTAATTTAACCCATTTACGACCAATGTTCCTATTTTGGAACATAAGTAATTTCATCTTCGTCTGCTTTTTTCAATGACTTTGAATATAAATCGTCTGCGTTTTTTAGATATCGTCTGCTTTGCTTGGTCTTAAATGGGTTATAAACAAGCGATTTTCATTTTTTTTAGGACACTGATACAACACCAGTCTTCAAGGGGTCAACTTTAAAGAAAGAAAATAAGTCTTCGATATAAAGAAACTAATTTTTTTGTAAACCTCTAAAATGCTATTGGAGAAATAAAAGATCGTCCTGAAATCTCTTCTCACAAAAGATATCCTCTCTGTCCAAGTGCTATTTAGTTTTTTCACTAAAGGCTATTGAAGAAGGAATGTTTAGACATTATAGAAAGCTATGGAGGCATAGACATGTGAGCTATCCGAAATCAAGGATTCCAATAAGCGCATTTTTTTATCAAGAATTCCTTCAACAAATAGGAAGTAACACGTGATGAGTTGTCAAACTGTTCGTGACAGAAGAGCACTAATGCTAGAAGTAAGGCCCATTTTCATACAAACCCTCAAAGGCGCGCGTTTTATATAACGAATAGACTTTTGTTCTTTTCAATGAGCTTTTATAAGACTTAACGCAAAAGATTTTTAATTCATAGGATACTGGTGTTTAATTGGGCCTGAAGGGGGTTTAAACAATTTGATTTATTATTTTGCACCCCCCTCCCACCCACTAAAAACAATAATGGCCACGAGCATTTAAGATTTTGAAACCCGAAACCAACTACAAATTTGAACTCGAATAGATTGAATTTTTTATGCTGTTCGATTTAAAACAGAATTTTATTTTCATAGCGCCGTTTAAAAATAAGATATCATTGACAGGGGTTGGCTTTTACATCCTTTGAGGAGCATTGTCTTAAGAAATCAAAACCGTGTTTTAAATGTATAAAACTTGTTTGAACAGCTAGCCAAAAAAGAAATGAGATGGTCAGCAAGACTGAAGAAGTTTAATGCCTGCTGGCAGCACGTGTTGTCATTAAACATTACACACAACAAGAGGGGATGGTCTTGAAATGAAATATTAGAAATAAAATCAATCAAAATTTGGAAAAGAGTTAATAAATGATGTACTTAAATCAGAAGAAACAAATTGAGTTTGATGATGAAAAAGGGTGTAGCGTGACAATTTAAAAGTGTGTGTGTGGTGTACTTTATTACACTTTATATACAAGCAGATAGGAACTATGATATATCAAAAGTTGTACGCTTTTTAAGAGTCTGCAAATAGACGCAATTTAAAGCGCATTACAAATATTGAACTCACCCGATCCACATGACAGTAAGTTTCAAACAACCTTACACGATCAAATTGTGAGCGGGTCCTGCAAACCCAAAAAAGTCATCTAAATCCTAGAAGAAATTAGTATTGATTTCATGATATATGAAGCAACAGAAAACGCATAGACAGGCCTGATCAATCATATTCTGTTTTATTGAAAAAAAAGTACTGGATCAGAGAGAGTATTCGTAGAAAAAGTATTGAATCAGAGAGAGTTGGGTTAATATCCCATTTACGACCAATGTTCCTATTTTGGAACATAAGTAATTTCATCTTCGTCTGTTTTTTTTTCAATGACTTTGAATATAAATCGTCTGCGTTTTTTTTAGATGTCTGCTTTGCTTGGTCTTAAATGGGTTAATATCCCATTTACGATCAATGTTCCCAAAGGAACGCAGACGAATTCCTACTTAAAATGGAATTACTAAAGTCGTCTGCTTTGCTTGGTCTTAAATGGGTTAAACCCTTTCGTGAGGAGAAAAATCAGACGATATTTATTAAAAAGCAGAAGATTCATATGCAAAACTATTTGAAAAAGCAGACGAAGGTAAAATTGTTTATGTATCATATATGATACACAAAGTCACGAAAGGGTTATAAATTGCCTCTATGCTCCTTTCAAAAGGAAGAACAAGAATTTCTCACGAAGCTTTCAATCTCCTCAAGTGTTTTTAAGAAGTTATGTCACAAACAAAGATTAATCGATGTATTAAATAGCTAGCCAAAAGTTTACGTTTTTTGCGGATGAAATATTGAGTGCGTCTTTATAACTAAGAAAACATGGTATGCATCTCTTAGTGACTGATGTGTGCGGATCTCTCGAATATAATACAAAGTAGTTTAAAAATTGGCGGCGTCCTAATATGCGTAGGCTAACCGTTTAAACAAGGCACCAGTCCTCGCTCATAAATAATGTAACTGTTATGTTCGTGGTATGGGCGTAGTTCATTTTTTATCATTAGAAAAATTTTAAACGCCATTTTTAAAGAATAATCTTACAAAATGAAGGATAGGTTTGAGAATATGCAATTATACCACAGACAAAAGTCATTAATGACAGTGTAAAAATTCATGTCTATTAGAATTGGTAGCATTCGAATTTTAAGAGTTTTTTTTCAATTGTAACAATTGATGTGTATCCTATGCATACATATTTTTGAATAAGGGCATTTAACTTCTGAATTTACTTTTTATATTTTCCACGTCTTTTTCAATGACTCAGCGCCACTTCATTTATATATTTCAACCTATACTTTAAATAGATTGATATTTTAAAAAGTTACTTGTACCGGCAATCAACATAATAGCAGGGCTATATTGTATAATGCCTCTAATTTCATATCAGATATTTAGTGCTTCCTAAGAGCGTCAATAAAAAATAATACATCACCTATATTTAACAAAGAGAACTTTTGTAAGAAAAAACTGCCGAGTCGGGCTTTTCTTAAAGGTAAACACTCGACTCCATAGATATAAGCGCTGAATCTAAAACAAAATGAGTTTTGGCAACTATATACATAGATGAACAACAAAAAATCTTTTATTTAACCCTTTGAGGACCAGAGAAATGAAAATCGTCTGGTTTGAATATATAAAATTCCATTGAAAAAAGCAGATGAATCGTCTTCAAAATTTTGGTCTTCAAAGGGTTAAATGTTAACTTTAAAACTTGTATAACATGTAGGACTTGTCTCTGATTAACTTACACGCTGACAAATGAACACGCAATTCCTTATCTGAATATGAATCTCCTTTTTTTGGAAATCGGGCATACCCTTTCGTGACCAGTGTATCATATATGATACATAAACAATTTTACCACCGTCTGTTTTTTCAAATAGTTTTGTATATGAATCTTCTGCTTTTAAATAAATATCGTCTGATTTTTCTGGCCACGAAAGGGTAAATTCGAATCGTACAAAATTTTGGTACCGTCCCATCACTAATGGCCATATATTACAGAAAGTTGAAATTAAAATGAAAACTTACCGGACCCATGATAGTAGCTTGCCAATGAAATACTAAAACAACATAATAAAAAACAGGTAAGATTAAAATGACAAAAGTGTCGCTATCAAAAAACTTCCTCTACTTCAACAAGATGGAATCGAAGTAAAGACTAATAACACGAAAAAAATATTTTATTTCAATTATTCAGAAATTTCTGTATATCAGGGTTGGGAAATAAACGCAAACGGATTAGGGTTTTTTTAATTTTAAGACTTAGTCTTTAACATGACTTAATTTTTAAAGCAAGAACAAACTATTTTATCTAATTACTAAAAAATATATTCAATATGATTTTGAGAAAAAACTTAGGACAAAAATAGGTCTAATGCGTAAAGCGAGTATACTCAACTGTGAAAATTCATTGTTAGCCTCAATGGGGAACGGGCGTTTTGACGCAAATAACTTTGGATATTAATTCCTTCTTATTCATCTCTCTCCTCCCTCATCCATTTTAAGAATTTTGGATTGAAAAAGGCAAAAATGAAAATTTTTCAAAAATGTTTGTTGTTAGTTTAGTAAAAACATTATTCATAAATGCGCTAAAACATAAAATATATATAACAATTATTAAATAGAATTATTTTAATATTTATACGTTTTTTATAAAAAAAATAAATGTTTCATATCTACAAATAAAATTTAAAAAAAAAGTCAAGCAAGACAGCTGCTATATAAAACGAAATCACAGTCTTTTAACATATATTTGCAGCAGGCAAAATTTTTGATGAGTAGAGAGAAAAGAAATTGCGTGTGCACTCACGATTCATTACTAAAAACTCCGTGCTTAACGCATTTGATACAAAAGCAGACGACAGTCAAGAAATCCTGAACGTCATTTAAAAATGGCGTTGGAATTAAAAGGCTTAATGACAAATAAAGACTATTTTATCTTCATTGATAAGCTTTGACCGCAATGTATGTATGCGCAGGAGACTGTGTTTGTGGCTCTCAATCTATGGTCAATGGTACCCAAGTAGGCAAAAGCAGAAGTCTAAAGATGAACGAACATATGAAGAATATCTGGTGGAGTAAAAATAAATATTACAAATATAGGATAAACCCTATAAAATAAAAATGGCGTGACTGCAGTTCAAAACTACTGATCTACGCGCTACAAACGTCTGAAATATATGAACTTCAAGCCAAGTTTTAAAATCTGTGCATCGTTATAGAGGTAAACTGATGCGTAAATTTTCACATGCAGCCAAAGTAGAAAAATCAGCTCAGCACAAGAAGTAGTTTTTGTAGAAGGCAATTCAATAACTTCCCCTGAAACTTATATGCCTCTATGTTTGTTATGCTGTATCGAATTAAAGGCTTGGTGCATGAGTTGAACAAATAACAGAAAGAGTGAAATAGAAGTCATGATTTGTACACGCGCACAGTTTTATTTTGTACATTTATATGCGGGTCACCATATTTTATGTCGCGACACAAATTTTGGTCGCTACCTTCGCTTAACATTAGAACGCCCAACTGCAACAATTGTCCCTTTCGTATTTATACGTTTTATTGCAATGTTTTAAAAGATTCAATATTAAAATTTTCAGAGTTTTAATATTTTTATAGACAACACTTGCATTCATCATTTCATTTATACATTTTTTTTCAAAATAATTGCTTTTTAAATCTTATTTATAATTTCAATAAACATTTTATTGTTTCTTTTTCCAATACTAATAATTAAAGCAATTCTTCTTTTTGAGTCAATTGAGGCTTTTGATAGGAGAAAATAGGTCGTACTTTTGTAAGAACCAGGGATATAAATGTAATGATGACGAAGTGTCACAATTAGTATAAAAATAATCAAGAACTGAATGCCACTTCACTTGTGCAAAAAGCTTAGCGTGGCCTTCATGTGAAGGCCGTTTACTTTTTAAACAAGATTTGGAGTTAGCTAGAAAAAAAACTTTCTTCCATGATATGCAGGTGTGAGTTATTTATAGCAGTTAAAATATTTTAAATCGCAATCAGAGAAATGATTGAGATGTATGAATAAAGGAAATTGTTTACAATCATCTCCAACTGGACCCGCAGAACAATTTGAAGGTGGATCTCTCCCAAGATCTTGAAGTTCCTAAAATGGAAAAAGATCATGAAAAATATTTGGAATCAAGAGATGGCAAAAAATTTTTTTATATAAATATCTAGTCAAAATTCAATAATTGATATCCATCAACCCATTTAAGACCAAGCAAAGCAGACGATATCTAAAAAACGCAGACGATTTATATTCAGACATTAAAAAAAGCAGACGAAGATGAAATTACTTATGTTCCAAAATAGGAGCATTGGTCGTAAATGGGTTATTAAGCAATGAAAATCACAGAAGTTTTTTTTTAAAAATCCAGTTAATTTTGCATGATTTAGCCTTCATTTAAGTATCCTATTAATGGAGTAAGCAATAAACAATTAAAGGAGGATACTTGGCCTTGATTCCACAAGGTATTTGTGGTTCGATTCAGAAACAAGCATTCTTCGCTTATAGTTGACCTCAACCTTTTATGTGTTATTTTAACCGAAAATGTAAATAGAAAGAAACCTGTATTTACACCACTCAAAGGAGCCATCAAAAGTCTTCGTTGTGGACAGGTGATCTCTTAATCAATGCCAAATAAGCTCAATTATGATGATAAAAAAGAGAGAAAAATGAAAATGGTCGTTATAGACAGGTGGTTGTTAAGGCAGGTTTCACTGTCAAATTGTGAAGTTACTTAAATAATTCGTTGCTTCTGTATCTATATTCCCTATATAGACCAGGGTTTCCGAAACCGAATACGAGTTTCCTACAACCTATATTATTGACCTGTTGCATTGAGGGGCTGCGAATATCTAGGCGTGCTATAGTTTACGTTTTATTTTGCAACGTGTTCAAAAAGTGGTTGTAATCTAAATGCTAGCTAATTTAAATGAACAATGCACAGTTTCATATTAGAACGTTGATCCCTTTAAATTGCCTTCTGAAGGGCTAGGAAGGAAACAATCAATATTACTTTATCATAGAGAAATTGTTTGGCTTTCTCATCAGGAAAATTTCATAGCTTTTCGAAATACAAGAGTTAACGTTCTTCTGAATCAACATCACTGTCATCTATTTGGAGAAGTGAAATTACTCCAACAAATGCTCACTTATTTCACGGATATTTAACTCAAACAAATTATGTGAGTGTACCTCTTCAAAAGACAAATATCAACATAACATCGGAAAGCTAAGTAAAGCCCCTAAAGAATTAGATGTATGGCAACATAGAGTAAAAGAAGATCTTTTAAATATGTGGTCATTTGATGGGTGTCAGGACAAAATCCCCGGTAAGACAAAATCCTCCGTCTCACCTGTTTAGAATGTCGAACAAAAATAGCAGTATAATCATTTGCTCATTTTTCTAACAAGTTCATAAAGTATATATTTAACTTAGGCTTTTAAACACATGTTTAGTCTTTTAATAAATATTTAAAAATTTTAAAATATATTAATAGATTACTCAATTAAAGTTGTCCATGAGGGATTTTGTCAATAAATTTACCAAGAAATAAAAGGATAAAAAGTAAAAAAAATTTTTTTTTGTAGTTTGATTAAATGAGAAACTTTTGGTTATGTTGTAGCATAAAGTGGTAAACATTTCTAATTTTTGTTTCACACAAAGCCTTAGTAGAGTTTTGAGTAAATTTGCTTTATATAGATCCTTAATTATCAACATATGGGCGCATGAAAAAGATCTACCATTGTCTTCAATATATTTGTCTCATGACATAATGTTTTTGAATGAGTAACAAGCATTCAATTACCAAGAATTTTATATTAACATTTGTAGTACTTGGATGAATGCAAACAAAAGAATTACATATAGTTGGTAGGTAATGTAGCAGATCTAGGCTTCAAGGACTTTCTTTTCTTCAACTCGGCCTTGGTCCATAAAATGGCTGACATTAGTAAAACGATCAATTTATTATTGTTTTATTTCATATATATTTTTAATAAACATCACCGTTATTCCATTCTTCATTCTTTTCATACCATATATTTATATTTGTGCTTATTTTATTTTTATCATTTGTTTCCGCAGGAATTCTAGTAATTTCGTCAACTCCTTAAACTTTCCACGTTCTTTGCAACACTCGCAAAACTCATTTAACCATAAAATTATAAATTTACTTAAGTAAAAGTTTTCGATTTTATTTAAATATAAAATTAAAAATCTCACTTGGTGAAGATAAAAGATTTGTAAACTGCCTTTGCACTAAAATTGATTCCTG
The DNA here is from genome assembly GCA_030549495.1 of Nectonema munidae. Lineage (NCBI taxonomy): Eukaryota > Metazoa > Nematomorpha > Nectonematoida > Nectonematidae > Nectonema > Nectonema munidae. Next base: position 160,160 of record JAUIRK010000890.1, read on the forward strand.
CACCAAGAGTGTCTGAAAATTATTTTGTCAAGAATGAAGTCCCTCCCGCGTGGTTTCGGACTTCACTTTGGTCTTATAAGTACTCTTAAGCTTTATTTATGTTTGAAGCTCTTATAATAAATTCAAACATGATTTATTTAATTTCCTACTCAATAACTTTACTTTGGATATCTGAAGCCATTATAAAACATGTGATATTATTTTCTACTCAACCACTTATCATACTAATTAAATAGATGATATTTTTTCTTTCGACATTTTTGTTCCTTCCTCATTGTAAAGTGATTCATTCCGGAGCTAATTTTATTTTTCCATGGCTCCTACTCCGACTCCAGCACCGCTCTCTTTCACCACCCTTGTGTAAGTATATACTAAATCAATTTTAAATTATAAATTTTTTTAATTCATGTATTTATGTAAATGTTTTTAAAATTCATTTATATAAGTTTGATCTTCAACTTATCCTCAACAATATCTTCTTTCATACTAGGGCGTAGAACGGATTTTAAAATTTTCAGAGCCAAACTGTGAGACTTTAGATACATCATGAAATGGCTTGGAGCTTCCCAGATATGGGGAGCTGCATTTTGTTATTTGTGACTCCGGCTCTGGTTCCGACTCCTAGTAGGAAAAATTGCGCGGCTCCAGCTCCGAAGCCCTGAATTTAATAATAAATTGAAATTGAAGTTTTAAAAAATCTCAAGGAAGATAGTGAACAAACAACGCATCGCTTTGAACATCACATGGATTCATTGAAGGCTGGAAAATCTACGTCACAAAGAAGGAATCAAGAATCGGAGAGCCCTTTCTCCAAGTTTTGGGTAAATATAGAAAGATATTTTACTCAAAATTCTTTTAAAATTATCAGCTGGAGGTGAATCCAAATACACGAGATAATTGTCCAATGAATGACCATCAATATTGAACACGCTTCGTATCAGTTTCCAAGTAATTGTATGCATAGAAACATGGGAAATATATTGTAAAAATTCTTGATAAAGCGAATCCCAATATTACAAGATTTCTTTATTCATATCTCCACTCTACTGTCCTAAATTATTGACTTCATCGATGAGTTCATTAAGGTGAAAAAAACGAATAGAAGCTTTCAATTTGGACTTTTCGTCTCCAGGGTTAATTTTTTCAAGAAAATGGCTGATCATATCGTAGTGTGTAATACTGTCTGCATTTCTGTCCTAAAGTTATATTATTACTTCATATTTTATATGAATTTTATAATTATACCATTTTTATAATTATATGACAGATCATTTTTAATATATAGATAAAAATTCTGACCCATTCATTCTGGCACACAAATAAAATGCTTGAAAAACGTAAACTTCGAATCTTACAATGAAAGATGCATTTGATTTATATAGAAATAGCGAATTTGAAGATATCGTATGTGGCATAAATAAGGAATATATGAAAAAAAGATATATATTTCTTCTCTAGCAAATGCAACAACAGACAAGGGAAAGATAAATTCCAGGTATTAAAAAGTTTTTGTAAAAAGATTACACTTTTTCAAATTAGAATACTTTAAAATATTACATGGTATCTTCTTACAATAATTAAAGATAAAAGTGATTACAGAATAAATTTTAAGTTATTTGTCAATTTTTTACTAATAAAGTCAACGTTTTGAGGTCGGTAGGTCAATTTTTGAAGGATTTATGGGTCAACATTTGTTTGCCCTGGTTATAAGCGATTGCTCTTTGCGACACAGAAAAATAATATTTTAAAAATAAAATGATAAGCAATTTATATTTTCTACTTTATACATATTTAGCCAACAAAATTATCCTATGTTTAGATAAATATTTTAGATCCACGCCCCCCTCCTTTGAAAAATTCTCACGCCCCTTAGGGGAGATTATGAAAATATTTTGAAGTGGGATCAAATTTCCAAGGGTTAAAAAAGTTTTTTTAGATCAACAGATTCAATTGATACAGAAAATTGAAACAAATTGAGGACTGAGAATGTCAAAAACTACTGCTTGTAAATTTCAATAAAAATGTAGCTGGTAGGAGTTTTAGTAGATGCGAATTTCTCTCCTGTTTATCAAAATATGCAACATCCAGGGACTAAAGAAGGAGGTCACCACGCAGTGCCCGCGCTACCTATATAATTTTGGGGTACGTGCCCCCCCCCCGTATTAATCTTTGCCTCCCTAAAATTTTTGGTTTTGCCCCATGCACTTTTTAAAGGAAAAATAAATAAGCAAAAATTGTACACAATAATCTTATATAAATGCTGGTGTATGTGTATGTATAATATGAGATTTCTATAGGTTTTTATACAGAAGTACTTCATGCTTTTCAGCAAAGTAATATAGGATATAAAGTAATATAGGAAATAAATTTTTTGCAAATGTGTTTCTTTGCCCCATTTCAGCCCCCCTTGAAATTTAGCTTTAGCGCGGGCACTGTCACCACGCCCTTCCAGGATTTTGATGGCGGAGTCAAAAGTAGAGGATTTTGAAAGGATAAGAGTCGGAGTTACATTTTTATCAAAAATCTGTTAATTACTTATTTTTTCTTCTAAAACTTTTATTATAACAAAAATTCCATCTTTAAAGATAACTTAGAAAATCATAGAAAAATCGCTTCCAACCCGTCTTCTCCCCCTTCACACAAGATTATACTTTATAAATGCCAAATAAAAATTGTTAAAAGATTTAAATGATATCATTATAAGACTTGTTTGGCTTGTGGGTATACTTTCCATATTTTTTTGTTTTATGGTTGAGTTTCAAACAAATTCTTTTAAAATAAATTTTGTAAAATTATAAAAATAGTTCATCGCCTAGTAATTTTAAGGGTGTGCGTCCATGGTGTAAAAATATACTAGTGGTGGTGTGCAGACTAAATGTCGATAAAATGTAGTGTTCAACAAAATATTAAAATATTTAAAAACAGTGTTAAAGATATTTAGAAACGTAGATAGACATCCAGTTATAAGATGTCCAGATGTACCTTTTGAAAGGAACAGTAGCCTTTTTTCTTCTATTTTGACAAATATCCGCTTTTTAATAGTGTATATTGTAAAAAAACAATAAAATATGTGTTGTTTTTGTATTATATAAAATCAAAAAATGAATCAAGAATGTGACAAGTTTAATTCTAAAACTTTAAGACAAGCATTTATTGCATAAAGTTTCTCACAAAAGAATATGAATTGAAGCATATTTAGCATAACAATTCTATAATAAAGTTATTTATAATATTTTTGTAAGTATGCATTTAAATTGTTTTTTGAGCTACGGCATTTTATCACCAAAACATTTTATCAAACGACACTTCATCATCACAAGACCTAATCTCACATGTTTACTATTGCAAAGAATTTTTCATGAAGAAAAGTTTTGTTTATAATTATGCCACATTCCCCTAAAGCAGGAGTGTCAAACTTATCAACTACAAATCCTGCCCGCGCTTTCAATTTTTTTTATCTTTTATTATATATTTTTTGCCAACAAAATTTTGTTACAACTACTTTGAAAAGCTGTTTTATTTATGCAGACAACAAAAACTCAGAAAAAGATTGCCAGACCAATACTTGTAATTTCTAGCTAAAGTTTAAATGGCATCGCATATAAACCAGACGTTTCAAAAATTTTAAGTACGAAAAGATGCAAAATTTAAGGAGAAAAAAATTAAAAAAATAATTTGAGACTTTAATGGATTATGTTATTATTTTTATCCTCAAAGACATTTGCTCTTCGACCAATTGCAGTTACAAGACATCCCACCCATTTCTCAAAATAGTAGAGATTGCTCGAACTACAAGCGCAGTTGAATGCTGGCATAATGTCTTTATTTTAGTGGAGCCATGGGCATTTTGGAATTTATTGGAGGATTTAATTAAAGACATCACACTTAATAGATTGAATCTGATGCAAGGAGTTGCTGATGCTAATATACCACTAGTTTAAAAATACTTATCTACTAGGAAGAACAGAAGAAATCATTAACAAGTTTGATAAAATCAAGTGCAATTACCTATCTCAAAGCGCTTAAATATTCCTCCTTAAATAATTAATGGAGCACTCCTCATCTAATATTTGAGTAACATTCAAAATAATTATACTCTTTGAAAGTCGTCAAGCTTTTAAGAGTGACTATAGTAGAGTACAATGGTTGCCAACCTCGGCTTCGCCAAAAACCTACGGGTCTGTGAAGGTTTTATCAGCGGCTCGCAAATTTGTTTTTGCATCATATATAATATTTATAACTAATTATTATTATTGTTATTATTTATTAAATTATTTTTTTTCAATAAACAACACACACTCTCTATTGTACTTTTAAGCATAATTTTTTTGAATAGAGTCTGTAATCAATGTAGCCAGAAAGCATCAATTTCTTTATTTTTAACAATGGACTTTTTTTATCTACTAAATGAAAAGAATGTGAAGAAATAGGTCTTTTTAATTATTAAAAATAACTTTGATCAAGAGGTTAAAATTTGACAGTTACTGTTGAATCTTTAGAACATTATTTTATCCGCTGTTTTGAAAAAAACACTATAATATATGTTAATTTCTTCGTAACTTGGATAGAATGCAGGTTTTCTCATGAGAGGCCGAATAATAAATATTTTGATGACGTGCTTGCGACAAAAAAGGTTGAGAATGACCGACAATAGATCGAAAGTCGAATAATGCAAAGCATTGGTGATGAAGTGACGTGTGATGAAATTTATTGTTGTAAAGTGTCATATGATCAAATGACGAGTGATGAAAAGTCACCTAACAGATTATATATAGCATGTAAAAGTTTCTTTTAAATTTATCTTCAACTAAAGTTGTTTTTCAAAATTTTTGTTACCAATCGTTATAAAATGTCCGGTTATTGCCACAATAAAATATGGCCAGGCTACTTAGTTAGTCTGAAGGATAGTTAACTAGTTAGTTAAGTTAAGTCTTTTTATCGGGAAACCAACACACAAACCAACTTGCAAACTATAAATTTTTTGGCTATACTTTGTTAGACCATGCAGTTTGTCTACTACAAATCTTGCAATCAGTACTGCTACACGGTAAGCTTTATACGCTGATTGATATGAACATAAAGTCAATTCAGATACGTTAATTTTTATCATTTTTGGATTTGTCGTAATCTTTCTTATAACTCGTCATGTTGTTTTTGACGTTGAAACAATTGTTTTGATGGATTATTTATTAAAAATTCATTTTAAATTATTTAACTGTCTTAAAATTTTTATCATTAATTTTTATGATAATTTTGCCACTGGAATTATTATTATAAAGGTGAAAAATTTTCTAAAAGTAAAAACGCAAGTCATTTTTGAAATATATTAAATCAAAATAATTTGAGTATGAGCATTCAGATAATTTTTTATAAATTTCTTAAAAAAATATACAATATTTTGTAATTAAAACTCTCAACATTGGAATAAAAAGTGTTTCAAAAGAAGAAGAATTTAATAATTAGAGTTATTATCAATGGCGTATCTCGCTTCTTAACAACTCCTTCTAAAAAAAATTAAGCCCCCCACCATCAGAAAGTTATTCCCTATTCTGAAAATAATTGTACTCCATAAGATATTTTATTTTATGTGCTATGAATACACTCGGATACAACTTGTGCAAATTCATGTTACAAAACACGATAGAAGTCCTCCACTTTTTTTGTTCCAAACAAAATTTCCTTCAATATGCAAAGAAATTTAAAGTGATTGCTTGGTCTATTAGCGTAATGGATCAATCCTCATCACACTGCAAAGTGAGAAGCATATGAAACGCGACCAACTCATCAAATTATCTCCTTCATTTGCTCTAAAGATTGATAGATCACAAAATAGAAATAACTAGCAGATTTGATATCATTTTCCCCAATAAATCTATAAATTCAAATTAATACATTACCTGAATAATCTTCCTATTTCTCTGAACATTGGAATGTGCAATGAGAAAAATTATGCCCATAAAGTTCTCACACACACAGAAACGTTTCACTGAAGGTGAAAAGGGTTTTGAAAGTGAGTCAAAGTTCTCAGTATATGATTAAAAATGCTGCAGCGCAAAAGTTCACAAGTCCGCCTAGACACAAAAAGTCATTTTAGCATTTTGTGAAAAAAAAGAGTATGGACATCCCCCTTTATTGACTTATCATAGGTTTATTTTTCTTATTAAAGAGAAACCGCTAATTTATTGTCTTTTATGTAAGGCTTTTGCTATTATAATTTAATTCATAAAAATATAATTTTCCTTAAAATATCTGAAAAGGTTAAAAGTTGTATGCAAATACTAAAGGAAAATTATTTGTTAAAACAATGCTTGAAAAATTATTTATCAAAAAAACAAATATTATAATAAAAAGACCTTATTTATGCGTCTAGTCGCCATAATCTGCAACCAAGTATAACGTCTTCGCGAATTATTATATAACAATCATTAAAAGAGACTGGTAAGAAGATAAAATAAAAATAATTAAAATAATTCAAACAAATTTTCTAGAAACAAAAAAACTAATAATTATACTTTTTACAAGTATTAAAATTAAAAAAATCTTATGTTAAGTTCATAAATATACTTTGTAAAATTATTTAATGATTTATACAACTTGTAAGTCAGAAATGACTCAAAAGCTGGCTGTAAAATTCTACAAATAAATTACATGAGAACCTTTTTACCGTTAAAAGTGCAAACAAACATTCAAGTACAGCTAAAAAGGAAAAATAGTTAAAAACAAAGTTTCTCTCCAAATTTTTAACTAAAAAAACATATATGCATATATTTATACATTCAAAAAATAAGTACTAACATATATTCAAAATTTTAGTTGAAAATATATAATTCAAAAGTTTATATAAGATGTTTGAACTCTCATTTATCGTTCAAGTTATCAGGACATTAAAAATTTTACGTTTTTGACCCAAGATAGACGTAATAAACGGGTGTCTTTAATTTGTGTCCTGCAATATTGCCACCTAAAAGCAATGTCACTCGGTCTTTGAACGACTTAAAAACAGGCCTGCTTATGGCTTCTTTGTGTATGTATGTTCTTTCTGGCATTTTTTTCGAAAAAAGACGGTCTCGTCTACATTGTAGATCTGTTCTTGACGATACCATCCCTCTTCGATTAACTTGTCTAGTTCCTCAATAAATGATTGTAGCGCCACTTCATCCGCACTTGTAGCTTCGTCATACACACCACGATTATGCAAGTTGAAGCGTTCTTAAAATCGTTGGAACCACCCTTTGCTTGCCGTGAAAGTTACAGTGCATACTTCACCCTCACATGACTTAAGAGTGTTGAAAATACTTAGTGTCTTGCTTTGAATTGTGAATAAACTAACTGGAATATTTTTATCGAGATGATCATCAATCCAAATGGAAAGCAATTTCTCGATCTCATGAACCAACCCTTTTCGATGCCTAGTTAACAATGCGTTGTATCCTGTCGATGATATAGCCATTTCTTTTATTTTGTTTTTGTCCTTAATGATGGTAGAGACAGTTGAAAGTGAAAAGCCATAACTGCTAGCCATAGCTTAAACTCATTTACCTCCTTCGTACTCCTTTATTATCTTCATCTTCATATCTAGATCGATTGCTTTCTTTTGCTTCTTTGAAGCAGATCCAGCATGAGAATGTGTAGTTTTACGTTTTCCAGTCATCACTAAGGGATAAAGTTGTATTTTTATAGTTACTGGAGATCATTTTTGCGTAAACGGTTATCAGCGTGGTAGATTTCCGACTGAGTAGTGAGTGAGTGAGTGATAGCGTGTGTGTGTGTGAATTGGGATTTGAGATAATGCTAGAGAACATACGAACACACTCACAACTAAGCGATGGGACTCGTTAAATATGAGTGTGTTCGTATGTTAGCGAGTCTACAGCGTAGGCAGCTTCTTCCATCTCACCTCACACACATACCCGCACTCATTCACTCACTACTTTATTTTTTATTATTTTTTAAATTTATGACTATTTTTAAGAGGCCGTCGTATCTCTGAGTCCTCGTTAACCGAGCCCGTCGTTAAGTGAGGAATACTAGTATAAAAGCAATCATCTTCTTATAAAAACTGTACCATGATGAAGCTATGGACAGGAAGTAGTTTAGCATTAATTTTCTTATAAAAACTGTACCATGATAAAGCACCTAAATGTAACATAATTTTCTTATGATTTCTTTTGATGCTCTGAATTGTTTCTTTACTTGAATATTCTAATTTAGTTATTTTTCAGTGCTTTTTTAATCTTCAAATTATATTATATTTTTATTTTATTTTGAATTGAACCCTTTTGTCAGTTAAGAGAAACTTCTAAAGGAAAAAAATAGCAATATTTAACAATTGTAAAAATTATAAACATAAAGAAAATAAAGATACTTCTATACTTTGGAGATGCAAAGAGTACCAAAGAAAAATATGCGCTGCATCCATTACAACTTTAGGAACTTGTCCAATCTCTCTTCCTAAAGTTGAGCATTCACATTTCTTAGATGGAGAAAAAATTAGTGCCTAGAAAGCAATTCATAAAATGAAAAATTCAATGAAAGAAATCGGGGCAACTCCTATTATGGTTGTAGGAGAACATTGTCAAAATTTAACAAATGAATTTTTGATGAGATTTCCAAAAAAACCATGTCTTCTAAGAACCTTGCAACGTTCCAGTAAAAGTTTTGAAATTTGTCCGACTTTACCTACTTCATTTGATTTTGAAATTCCTAACAATTTTCGTGAATTTTTATTGTATGATTTTGGGATTCATGATACTAAAAGATTTCTTCTTTTTGGACATGGAGAGACGCTAGCTGCCTTGTCTTGTTCGTTTATATCGATAGAAGATGGAACTTTCAAAGTGGTACCCTCATTATTTTTTCAATTTTACACAATGCATTTTCATTTTGAAGAAGGTTGTAATCATGCAGGAATATATGCCCAATTAAAAAATAAAATTAGAAATACTTATAGAAGAATGCTCTCTGCTCTTCAGGAAATAGTTCCTGAAGGTAATCCTATAAAAATTCTTCTAGATTTTAAAATTGCACCAATGAGTGAGTTTCAATGCGTATATCCGAACGCTGAGATACAAGGCTGTTTTTTCACCTTTCACAAAGTTTACACAGAAAAGCTACAGAACTGGGATTGAAAAAAGAACTAGAGAATAATTCTGAACTCAACACATTAATTTTATGTTTACCTTTTTCGTTTTCACATTACTGAAGGATTCTATTTTATATTAAAAATTTGAAAGAGTTTTTATATAATTTTAATAAAAGGTTTTGTTAAGACTATTTATGAGTAAGATAATGAAATTTCGTATGATAAAATGTCCTATGATGAAATGTCAGGTGATGAAATGTCAGGTGATGAAATTTCGTGTGATGAAATGTCGTGACACGCATTTTTCTGCACATAGGCGGGCGATTAATGCTTTTTTTGTTTGTGAACCATGCTACACTTTTTGAGTTTTTGAACCATGCTACACTACAAGTATTATTTTTATAATATTAGTGAAAAATAATTAATTAGTCTATTATCTCAATAAAACATGGCATTATGCAAGCTCAGCATATTTAAAAGGATGATCCTTAATTTAGAATTGAACAAAATATAGGTTCAAGAAAAGTTTATGATAATTATACCATTTATCGGCAAATGGCTTTGTGGTTTGAGCATGGGGTCTAAATCCATATGGTCTAGGTTCCATTTCCGATTTTGACTATTCTTACCATCTGTGCAGCTATAGAAATTTATTCTTGCATCAGATGCGATACTAACAACTTAAAAAAAACTATTTGTTAACTGACATCGATATTTGAATAAAAAAAGATTTAAAAAAATAGGAAGTTATCATAAAAGAAAAAATAAGCAAAATATAGATTATCTTATGGAAGTGATTGTCTTGACTTTTTCTCTCCGTGGAGTGGCGTAGCGAAATATAAAAAATGGGATTTAGCAAAGGGGCATATTTAAAAAAAAAGAAGAAAAATCTCTCATTTCTGAGAAGCTTAAAATTAACAAATTTTTATTAAAAATTTGAAGCACGTAGTATTTTTGCTAAAAAAAATTCAACATTTCATCGATGCAAATTGATTTATAATAGCTTTAAATTTTTAAGAAAGTATAAATATAAAGGATGGCTGCTAAATTAGAGGGGCACTGCATCATAGACCCCGTCCTGGCTATACCATTATCTCCATGTATTGATAAATTGCAAAATTCTTTGAATTTTTTTAAAATTTATTTTATATTTTACGTATAATTTTACATGTTTAACTCATAAAAAATTGATTAAATATTTGTTTATTTGTCATGAAAATATTTAGTTATGAATTGTTGATCTTACAAACATCTTGCAGTTGGAAGTGGACTCTGATAATGTACAAGAAATAGTTGACTATGTTGAAAGGGAGTTAGGTAATGAAGATTTGTTAGAGTTAGAAGAACAGCGAAAACTAGAAGAGGTAGAAAAATAAAAATATGAAGAGGTATAAAAGAAGTTTACTGCAAAAGGCTTAACAAGTGCATTTGCAAAGATAAATGAAGCTATGTTGGAAATAGAAGTGATGGACCCCAATGTAGAATACTTTACAAAATTTGAGAGAAACATGAAAGAAACAGTCAGATGTTATCGTGAGATCTACGATCACAAGAAGAGAAAGACGACTCACGTGTCGATTATAAGTTTTTTTAGAAAAGCTAAATCTCCAAGTGTTAGTTTCCTTCCCCTATCTCGTCAGTCTCACACCCATAAACCGCATACTCTTTTCTACTCGGGTCCTCACGTGAGCATGGTGTAAACCTCGAAGACTCTGGGCCCTCTAGTGAGCGTAATGAAGACATCGACGACCCAGATGCAATTCCAGAAAGCGAGAAATTCGAAGGCTTTAATTTATGAATTGTTCATGATTTTTTCAGTGTTAAAATTTAAAATAATAAAATTTCAAAACATAAAATACTGTAATCTCTTTATTTATTGGACAAGTATGTACACCTATTCTTAACAAAAAACAATAGTAAGTAAAGAAGTACAGTATCAATGGCCTATACGTAATCAATACCGTAGCCTAATGTACAAATACAAGCCTAGCAAAATGTATATTAAAGCGGGTTTCGTTTAACGATCAAATCAATTAACGACAGAGTTTATAGAAGGTCCATAATCCATAAAACTTTTATGTGATGAAATGTCGTGTGATGAAATGTCGGGTGATGAAATGTCGGGTGATAAAATGTCGTGGAATGAAATGTCATGAAACAAGAAAATTGTACTTAATCCTTTTTCCTCCTTTTAATTAAAAAAAATAAAATAAAATAACATTTAGTTTTAATGTACAAAAATTATTTAAATTTAATTTTTTAAATAGAAAATAATTATTTTTTAAATTGAGCCTCAATGGTTGTTAGGGTGTACCTCTCAGCTTAACAGTTGAAGGTCAGGGGTTCGATCCCCAAGGCTCCCAACTCTAAAAACAAATTCACAAAAACTGTGATTAACCATCTTAAGCATAATGCGAGCATATAGCTTAACTGCTGAAAGTGCTTTGATATCTCAAACCAACCAATAGAAAATAATTATTTTTTAATAAAGTTTTTATTTTTACTCTAAACATTTCGATTTTAAAGTGTAAATATTTTTTGAATTTATTTATTAAAATTTTTTCTAATCATTTTGAGGACTTCAAATTTAAAATACAAAAAATTTGAATTTTGTTTGATCGCCTATAAAATATTTTTAAATAAATCAATTTCAAAAAATTTTAAACATGAAGAAAATTTTTTTTCTTATTATATATTGTAAAATATATATTGATATAATCAGTAATGTGGATACACATCTTGGGAATCAAACTACTTTTAATTATCAGATTCTTGTTCATTTTTTGTTCTTTTTTATAAAATTTGAGTAGAGGAAGTGTTTTTCGATGTTCTTATTGTGGCCCAAACTTTATGCGTGAAAAATCCTTGTTTTTGGTCAAATTTATGACTGCGGAAATCTGGCTCGCAAAAATTATCACGAGAAAATGTCTAGAGATTAATATTAAATTTTAGTTTCTTAGCTAATTAATTAATAAGATTCAGACGCCTCTTTTTATTCATTTATGTTAATATTTTAAAGAACTGAACAAGCTTGAAATTTGAAATAAAAGCATAAACAATGGCATGAAACTTAAGTGTAAGTAAAACAAGAACTAATAAGTAATACTAAATTTATTTGAAACATGCTTAAACAAGAATCATGATACACGGACTAACTTAGAAAACTTGAAAGCATCGTCTTTTGCTTGTAAAACTAGAAAAATACATTATTATTATTAATACTTGCTGATCACCCAACTTTTTCTACCTTCTTTTACTATTATAATCATATAAGCGATGGAGAATAGAAAAATTATTGTAAAATGCTTCTTAATATTGTCTTTGAATAGTGGAAGTTGCTTAACTTTAAGACTAAATCAATATTAGTTCCTTATATAAAATAGAGTGTATAAAATGTAAGCCTTCAGCACATCCAATAATTTTTTCTTGCTTAAATTTATCACTTACTGTTACAGCGATATATCGGTAGCCCCTACTTTGCTGATATTTCCGTTTATTAGCAATCTTATATGTATTTCCAGAGGCGGATCTAGAAATTGGCATTGGGGGGGGGGGTGGATTTTACTAAACTAGAACTCAGATTTCAAGCATATAAATTTAAGCTTTATCAAAATTTTTAAAACAAAAAGAAGAATGAGAGCATTAAAACTATCCTCATTCATTGAACTGCGAAGAGAATTGATGTGGTAAAACTTGATGTGTTTAAATAATAAATTTACAAAAAAAATTGGATAATATAAAATTAATAAGTGTCACACTTAACTACGATTGAAACATATAAAACTTTTTAGGGCTTTTCATTTTAGAGAAAGATTTAATCTAAAAAACGAGGTGCAGAAATCATCATAATATTTGAGTTCTACGAAAAGAATTAGATCAAGAAAAATTTTCAAGCAATTGGCAATGCAATTTTAGCAGTGGGGAGGGGGGGCCTACGGCGGTTCGCTCCCTTTAAATCTGCCGGTAATTTCAATATTATTGATAGGAATTTGGTATATAGTTGTAGATTACTTTTTTTTACTTCTATCAATATTGTGTATGTATAAGAGAATTTAATTTAGCAGTGGTTTTTTAAATGATTTTTTAAGTCCAAAAATGCAAACTACATTGATACTATAAAACGAGTTTTGCTTATTTTGAGAGTCATTTTATCCAGTAAAGTTACAAATTTAAACTAAATCTCGAAAAGAAAATGATTTATTTGAATTGATCCCGTAACCAAATATCTTTTCAGATTGGATACCACTAAAATATATAGTTCTAACCTAATAATAGTCCAAATAGTAACTCATATGTAATTAAAGTATTTTTGGCAAGAACATTACCTATTATTCTACTCAATACCTTTTCTCTGAAATTTTGATAACTTAAACAATTTGCTAATTTGTTTGTTTTTTTACAATTTTTGGTACTTATTGGTTATTCTCATCGGTTTCTAGTCAAAATCCCTGAAAACAAAAACCCGCGAAAATTTAAGTCACTGCTACCTTAGTTTTCTGGGATTTTAGTTTTTGAGGATTTTGCCTAGATAGCTTTTATATTTTGCTAGATAGTTTCTGCTTAACTTTATAAAAAAAAATGTACGCTAAATTTTTATTAATTATTAAAAATTAATTACTGACTTTTAATGCTTAAAATTTTGTTTCTCCTTTTCTGATCATTATTCATCTCCATGATTTCTTTCCATTGTATTAGTCTCTCTTTGTTTAACGACAACGTTACACGTGTTAATATTTTGTTCAGAATTTCCTTCATCCATTTTTCTTTTGCACCTCATCTACTCATAAAAATATTTGGCGACTCCGACACCATTTATTTATTTTTGAGACTACAACTCCATTTTTTTTATAATTTTTTTAATATTAATAAAAAAAACTCTATATAATTGTGCAACATCAACGCTTTTGTTTCAAATATTATAAATCTCCAAAAAGTGTGATGAATTGTACTATACTTCAAGGTCCTTTGTGAATGTCAATTTTAGATAGTCTTTGAAAGATTTCTGCTTTGTTTTGTAAGCAAAATGTTTGACCTATTTTCTTCAACATTAAAATGTTCCATTGTCTTGAATTTCTAGTTTAGTGTCTTTCTTGCATTGTATTCAAAAAGATTTTGCAATTATTGTCCATAACCTTTTTATCTAAGACAAAACAATACGACTCATAAACTGAATTTACCCTAAAATTTTTTCCAAAGGTATTTGGTTTAAAAAAATTTCCTAAAATTTTGTTTTGCTTTAACTACTAGTACATTAACGCTTTTTGCTTGCCTTCATACCCGATGTTTAGAATACTAAGAAGCTGAATATATTTTTCTAAGGATTTCAAAAAACCGTGCCTCATCCAAATTATGAATAAGGATCAGATGATCCAAGGGGTACTTTACTCATCTCTAATAAAATTAACATAGAGGCGTTTTAGCTTTACTTTCGATTCACTTCACAACAATAATATGGGTTTTCATCATTGCTCAGCTTTAATGTTCCACTAGCATCTGTCATTATGAATTTTTCATAAGATTTTGGAATCGGAATAGGGAATCCTAAGAATCGTACATTTTCAAATATCGGCATGGGAATCATATAATATAAATAATATTCTAGAAAACAATTTTTTGTTGTTACGCGCAAATATGATTGAAACTTTCAAACATTTTTAAACTCTGATGGCTTAAACTGAGACGAGTCCAGAAATGAAATCAAAATAATTGATTTATCATAAAAAAAATTAATTTTATTTAAATTTTGAATTGATGTTTTTGAAAGCACTTTTATGATTAATCAACATTTTGATTGACATTTGCTACAGAGTTGCCATGCTTATCGGAAAAATATGTATATATAAGTGTTATGCGTTCCAATATGATTTGAAAATTTTCAAGAGTGTATCTAAGCTAAACACTTAGTTAGGAGTTTTAGGCATAATATCAAAATTTTGTTGAATCGAATGTATATTTGATCTTGATTCACAGTTCTTCACATGAGAGACTAGCGATTTTAGGAAAAGTCATAAAGTTTGAAATGATATAATTCAGCTAATTTTATACAATATATTTTTAGTTGATTGGTGCGAGTTTACTGTAAACCTATCAAAATGCATACTGAATAAATGATTTTATTTGCTATAAAATTGCAATCGTCGCGCTACAGATGACAATTCACATTTTTCAGGGTAAAATTAACAACTATACCAGATTATCATTTGCACCCCCACGACAAGATCAGTCTCATGCCTTGCTTATACGTCAAATTTTTAATCAAATGTTAAAATGGTGTGTTGGAAAAAACACCGTTTATTGATTATAATCGCTACCAGAGATAAATGTGTACCAAGCATACTTTTTCTTCCTCCATTTTAATGTTCTTTTCATCATCATTATCTTTTTTATAGATGATATCTTTCCCTCTCACCAAGTGTTTACTGACTGACTTTCCTTCCATGATTTGACAACAAGTTTTTTTCAAAATGTAGGAATCTTATTTTAACTTCGTAGTCGTTATCTTTGCGTATTCTTGCCCTCACCTGTTTGCAGTAGAGAGAGAGAAAGAAAATGTGGTAAAGATTTTGAGGGAAAGTGATAAAAAGATTACTATAATTGGAATCATAATTTGGATGAATTTTGGAACCAGTGATCTAACTAACTAACATATTGTTTATCTCTGCCCCCTTCCCCCTACTAAAAATTGTTATTTTTATAATGTATATTACAACCATGACTATGTTGTATGATAAAGATGACATCTTCATTCATGTTAGCGTAAAAAAAGAAACAAATTCCTTCGAAACCAACTAACCGAGACACTGACTAATCAAAAGAGTTACTGACTAACTAGCTGTTTAACTGAATAACTAACGGATCAGTAAAGACAATCATCCATCTGGAGTTTAGGCACTACCTCTGAAAAGCAACCGAGTAAAGATAATACCTCAAAGAATAATTAAAAAATATATCGGTGTAAAACTGATTTAATTTTGATATTATATTTTAGCAATTTTAATTTATTGAATAAAAATGAATTAGAAAATTTATCCAAACATAACTAAAAGCTATTAATTAAATAAATAATGCTAAATACACCAAGTAAAGATGATCCCTCTGCAAATACTCACCAAGTAATCTCTATCTTAAAACAGGAGGGATTGTCCTTCCTAGTTCCTAATCTGCTGGTTCGCTAGTTAAGCAGATGTTTAGTTTGTTAATTGGTCCGTTTGTCTTTGGTTTAGTTAGTTTTAAAAATAAAAAAAACTTACAAATATTTTTTTATTTACAATAATTTGCAAATATTTAAATATACTTAAACAAAAACTTGTTCTAAAGGGTGGTGTTGGAGTAGGGGGGGGGGGGGGTAGAGATAACCAATAAAGACCATTTTGGAACTGCTGATTAGAAGCATAATTCCAAAATGCAACCTTGAGTGCTAAAGCCTGTTTTCAAAATCCTAGATGGTGTTAAAATTTATAACCGCAATGTAATTGACATCTTTGCTATTGGACATTTCTACCTTTGATCAGCTAGAACTTTGTCTACTTACTCTGCATCGTCACCAGCGCATCATCACACACAATTTAGTACGCCTCACTCTGCATATACCAAGATTGGCAGTAATTTATATCCTGTGCCTTGAAGAGCCAATTATCTATTAAGAGCCAATTCTTGATTTGATTTTCCTATCTTTGAAGTATCATTGTTCCTCGCATCCTGTTAATAATTTTCTCTCTTCACCTCTCTGTAAAATGATTTATTATTATTGTTCTCTGCTTTAAAAGTTTTTATTCCAAAACCATGCTTTCAATTAATTACGGATAGACTCATCGTTTTTCCTATAAGCTTTACTTAAATAAAATAAACTTTTAAAATGATGCCTTTTTTATCACCTGCTTTTGTTTTGAAGCTGAAGAAATTTAAATCATATTAACTGCTTATCTACTAAACTAGACTCTACATATGTTGACTTATTAAACATCTTCTAATTATTATGGTGTTCTTTAACCTGTTAAAACTCAAATTCAATTTATATTAAAAAAATTAAGTTATCCAATAATGCACTCTTTTTTGTATAAAAATCATCATCCTTAAAATTAACAAAATTCCACTACTCAGGGTAAACCATTCTTTGCTGATGTCAGTGATTCAAGCTAAAGAAAAATGTGGATATGATCATGAGAGTGTTTCATTGAGTAAATAGTCATGTGTTTCCAATTGCTTTACTAGTAATGGAAAAGTGTTAATTCACATATTAATCTTCTTCATTTGTATTGTTTCCAAATAAAAAGTCTGAATTAATAATAAATTCTATACATCTTCTGATCGTAATCCTTCCGAGCCACATTTTGACATCCTCACATTCTTGTAAATAAAAAAGAATGCATAATTCATTCATTTTTGCATAATGATGATAATGCGCCTGAATATGAAATTCAATAGCCACCAGACACATATTTCTAACAATTGTTATATTGACATTTAAAAAGTCTTTTTTATCATTGATTGATGCATTACTTTTCAATACGTTGTACATAGATAGATCATAGACTGTTTATATGGGTGCCGCAAATAGTATTTTAAAATAGGGATTTTTTGCGCGTCTTCCATATTTTCTCTCTGTTCACACCTTTCAATGTTATTTTGTTATGTTTAAGATCTTTAATTTTTTGATCAGATGAGATTTAATAAAACTAATTTATATTTATGTATTCAAATAGGAAGCGGTACTTATGGGTTATTTATCATTTTTACTCATCATTTAAATTTAAATAAAAAATTTTTTTAATTTTTTTAGAATGGGGGGGGGGGGGGGGGGGAGAGATAACCCATAAGTACCGAAGCGGTACTTAAATATCCAGTATTAATAATGATTTATAATTTCTTAAAATTCATGACCACCTTTTTTTAATATAACCCTCTCTTTATTAACGCCTTCTTTAAAATACGAAACATATGGGAAAAAACAATTTTGATAATGAAGTTTTTCGGTTGTGAAAAAAGATAATCTTACTGATATAACTCAAATATTTCACCAAGAAAGTTAAATGCTTATTTTTGTATTGAAAAATTGTAATATTTTTTTATCTTTCCTGTATTTCAAAGGTGAAGAGAGGAAGGAAAGCCTCAAGAAAACAATTTCTTTGTTCAGATAATGAGGGACTTGGAATAAAGAGATCGCGATTAACCAGAGTTGACTCTATTTCAATTTTTTAAAGAAACGCGCTTTGTAATGAATGTTAGTATTGATGAGGGGCGAGTGTTGGGAATCGGTAGAATTCGCACTTTTAGTAGCATTACAAGGGGATCTTTTTGATCTCATTTCTGGTACCAAAAATCGGTTAGAATTAATTTACACATTTAAACACATTCTTCCATCATAGAACGATTAATCGGAATATCGGGAGTTTTTAAAGTATCGGAAATCTGCATCGGAAATGAATTATTTAAATCCGATTCCGATACTTAAATATACAGAATGTTGGATAAATTAAAACATAAGATTGCATTCTGTAGGGGTTTACGTGCCGTATTTAATGGGAGTGTGGGTTGTTAGAATGCTGAACTTGTTACGCCAATGTCTTGGGTTTTAGTTCAGTCTTCTCCAGGCCAATTACCTATAGATTGATACAAGCAGTTTTAATGTGCAATTTGATGAAAATACTCTTTGGTACTAATACTAGTGCTTCTATCTCCCTGACATTTTTTCAATTCTATTTTTTAATTTTACTAAATTTAAGTCAATTCTAACTCTATGGAATTAATATCATGAATTACTCATATTTTTGAATTGTGCTGCTAGCAACAGTAAGAATAAAAGTTATGTGCGAAAATATAGGTATCAAATCAATATTGAAACAGTGAAAAGTACTAAAGATTTTTCAAAATTATTGAAATGTGCTCGTAATAACTGGAAACTCTTTTTTATCATTAAAACGCACTGTTTTTATTGTTTGTTTTTATCATTTTGAACTCAACATTACATCTTTTATTAATTAAAATAGAACCATTGATAGATTTTTCAGGTAATGAACATAATCTCTATCTTTTATCGCGTAATGAACAACACTTCAAAAGTTTTCTAACGACTTTCCTTAAAGTCATAACAATGCCGAAATTTGGTTGAAATAGTCGTTAGAGATAACTTTTGAGTACTTATTGATCATATGCGCTAGAAGGCCATTCTAAAAGAAACCCTAAAATATTTATATGCCTTTTTTTCAACGCACTGATATTCAACATATTGTAAATCTTTATTTAGGTGTTTGATAAAAGTTAAACGAATACTTTGTTATATTTGAAAGTATTTTATATTAATCCAAATAATCATGATTTTCATGTATGTAATATGCATGCAATATTGCTATATAATATGCATATTAGGGTGGTCCTTAAATATATACAAAAAAAAATTTTTTTTCAACTTCTCATGCTATAATTAGGTTACGATAATAATGAAAAATAATTTAGACAAAATTTTGTAGAAATTGAACAAAATTTAAAACTCGCTCAAACCCCTTGTTTATTTGCATTAAAAAAATACACAAAAACAGGATTTATATAATACTAATTTTCCATTTTTTCTTTGCTAATAAAAGGATATCTTTTTCTATGAGCCTGAACTACTTGCAAAAGGTACTGTAGTTGATTTTCATCTTTAGTTAAGGATGATTTGTACTGCTCAATGAGAGCTACACCTCTTTCTGCGCAGTCATTGACACATTTCAAAGATTTAACTTTTTCCAAAACTGAAATAAAATTCTTGTTATATTTCCAGGTTTCTGGATCATAGTTAAAAAATTCAGTAGAAATTTCAAGTATTAGAAAAAAATTTAAAGTTTTTTCAGATACAAAATTTTGAAGAAAGAAAGAATCAGTTTTAAGTGAAGTAACTTTTGAGCGTTTTTGATCGCATTGTTTACTCTTGCTACTCATGGCATTTACTATTAGCTTCTTTGTTTCCGGGTAAACTTTCTCATCAAATAGAGACTTAAAATATTTCTTAAAAACTTCTTTTATTACTTTTTTTGAACTTTCTGAAATTGTTTTTTTCAAAGCTCCATGAAAATGAAAAAATAAGCACAAAACTTGTCTATTTGATGGTAATTTTGCCCCCAATATTTCTTGCATCTCATCTCTAAGCAGTCAAATATAAGTTTTACTTCTAGTCAAACAAGATTTATTCATCTATAGTTGTCAAAAAATATAAATAATTACCTAAAAAGAAAAATATTGCTAAAAACACTAATTTAAAACTTCTGTTTCTTGAGCGACCGTTAAAAGTTATTTATTTTGGAAAATATTTTAAATGTAGCCATTTTAAAAGTCATAGAACAAAATAGAGGGGTGAGAAAAAAAATTAAAAAAAAATTAAAAAAAGGACCACCCTAGCATATATTGATAATTCCTCATAGATAGAAAATAAGAGCCCTGGGTTCTTAATCTCTTTTAGCATTTCTATGTTGAGAGAATTTTTCCATTTTAGATTTTCCAAAAAATGGAGGATTGTCGCATGAACATGGAAGAAGTGAGAAAGAAAGTGGAAGAAGGAGGTCAAGAGCACTTACTCAAATTCTGGCCCGAACTAAGTGAGTATGAAAAGGAAGCTTTGTTGTGCCAACTCGCATCTATCGATCTAAAACACGCTACAAAGGCTTTCCACCATGCCATGATACCTAAGGTTCTGGAAGAGAGTGACGTGCAGCCCGTCAATCACAAAGACTTTGCTTCTGAGTCGCTGGATGGGTATGACGCGTGCAAAGCGTATAAAGAGATTGGCTTGCGCGCGATTCGCGAAAACAAGGTATGCGCCATTTTGCTGGCAGGTGGGTCGGGAACGCGTTTGGGTAGTGCCCAGCCCAAAGGCATGTTCGACATCGGCCTACCCTCTCATAAAAGTTTGTTTGAGTTGCAAGCGAACCGCATTCACAAGCTACAGGAGATTGCGAAGGCTATTCAAGGCAAAGACGATAAAATAGTTCCTTCTTCTTGCAGTATAACGTGGGCCATCATGACTTCCAAGGAGACGGACCAATCTACAAAGCTCTTCCTCAAAGAAAAGCAGTACTTTGGCCTGAATGAAGAAAACGTTATATTCTTTCAACAAGGCCGCATGCCCTGTTTCGACTTCAATGGCAAAATCTTGATGAAAAGCCGTTTTCAGATTTGCGAATCCGCTAATGGAAACGGTGGAATCTACGCTGCGTTGCGAGAAAGCGGTCTTTTGATGGAGTTGAAGCGCCGTGGAATCGCCTTTTTGCACGTCTACTGCGTGGACAACGTTCTGGTGAAAGTCGCGGACCCTATTTTCATTGGTTACTGCGTTCACAAGGGAGTCGATGCCGGGGTTAAAGTCATTCCGAAGACGCGCGCAAACGAACCCGTGGGCGTCTTTGCTCTACTTCACGACAAGTACTTTGTGCTGGAGTATTCTGAAATGAGCAAAGCATTGAGTGAAAGAGAGGACTCAAACGGAAATCTCGCATTTGGAACTGCCAACATCGCAAACCACTTCTTCACACTCGACTTTTTGAGCAGTCTCTTCGACAAAACTTCAGCGTCTTTTTGTCCTGCTGGAATGAAATTCCATGTTGCAAAGAAGAAAATTGCTCACATCGACAAAGAAACAGGCACGCTCTTGGTGCAGCCAACGCAACCGAACGGCATAAAACTAGAGTTGTTCATCTTTGATGTGTTTCCTGCAGCCCAAAAATTTGCACTCTGGCAAGTGATGAGGGATGAAGAGTTTGCTCCTTTAAAGAATGCGGACAAAAGAGATGAAAGCAGTGGACGCGTTTCTGCTTCGTTGGACGGAGCTCTTTCGTGCAAACGCAAACTCTACGCTCTCCACCGAAAATATCTGCTGGAGAATGGCGCCATACTCAATGACATGGCGGCGAATAATGGGGATGTTTTGCGCGCCGGAGACACATCCAGTGGACGCAATGAAAGAATCTGTGAAATCTCGCCACTTCTCTCGTACGAAGGAGAGGATCTTCGAGATCTGGTTGAAGGAAAAATCTTCACATATCCCATCATTCTGAAAGGCAGCTCCGAAAGCTGAGCTTGAGAGAAATGCAAATTCCACTTTTGTTATTCCATTTTCACTTACAACACTACTAATCATAATGCGCGCAGAAATAAAATTCTAAAATCCTTAGTATGTATGAGTTCCTTCCACCATACTCATTACTCAAAAAAAGAAGTAATTTATATCGTGATTATGACAAAGTAACAATTCTTTTATTTATATGCAACAATTGTAGATTTGGGTCTCGTATATTCTATTTCTTTTTGAACCACTCCAGAATGCATTTCATACTACTATTTTCAATGATAATATTATTAATTTATTTTACATAAATTGCAAAAACTTTACTTCATTTTTTTTTAGAAAGACTTTGCTTGCAAAGATAGTAGTAGCATCATAAGTACCAATTTCAAGTTTTCCAGTATTTCTCTATCATTTTTATTTCTAAACAGAGTAATATTTGAGGTAATTCAAATATCAATATAATCAGAGACCAAATTGTGCTGAGGCCGCGTTGACTTGCTTTTCAAAGTAATTAACTGTTCACTTTTTTCCGAGCATACGTCTTTTTTAAGATCATTAGAATGAGTGCTACAAAAATATTTCGCCATTAAATCTAAATACTTTACTAATGATAGCTATGAATGAAAATAACAAAGTATACGGTTCCTCTTTTTTTAGATGATCTCTACACGGAAAAAAGTAAGTAATTTGAGAATTAATGTTAACTAGATGAAAAGAGCATATGAAGAGAAATTTATGAAAATAAGCATCTATCCAAATAGAAATCTATTTACTAGAACTATGACTACTACGGTTGGATCAAATATAAAAATTGCTTTGGATTTTCACAATTTTTGCTCTCGACTAGACTCTGCTATGTGAATCATCTTCTTTAGATATTAGGCCATTCTCTGCGGGGCTGCCAACTTTTTCTTAGAATAGATGCCTAGGATTAGAGATGTATCGGATGTGAATATTTTTTACATCCGTGGATATTAGATTTGACATCCTAGCGGATGCGAATATAAAATATTTTAAAAAATTATATGTTTTATATTTTACAGTATTTTGCTATTTTAGTCCCTTTTTTACTGTTTTTTTAATCCACCAATGTAAAAAAACCTAAATCAGAATAATTAGAAAATCTTATTTAAAACAATCATAATAATTAATTACCGGTAATTTTTTTTAAGAAATAACAGTTTTTCTACTTTTTTCCCTAATAATCTCTTTCTTTTGTCAGTATAAATATTTCCGGCGCTGCTAAAAAGCTGCTCGCTTTGAACAGTGCTAGGAGGACAGGTAAGGTAAGACATGCAATTTTTGATAACAATGGAAATTCTTTTTTCTTTTTGATACTTCCTTATTTCTTCATTAAAAGCTTCATTTTCTTTCTCGTTTTCTTCTTCACACTACTAGAGTTTGGAATAGAGTCCATAGCTTTATTCAAAAAGGTATAAACTCCATTAGAACTTCTCTTCATTTTTTGCAGCTTTTTACTTCTATTCCTCATCATATAAATTCAAAAGGAAAGTTTTTACTTTATTTGTTGTTTCAAAATTGGTGAACAATTTACTTTTGAATCTCGGAGCAAGAAAAGTAGCTATAATGTAAGGATTTTAAATTGCGGATGTTAATATGAAAAAAATCCAGGGATGAGGATGTAAAATTTTTTGCGGATATCCGATACATCTCTACCTAGGATCAACAGTAAGTATATCTAGAATTGTCTGCATTCATCCTACACTAAATTACGCTAGAGATTTCTAGATGTTAAGTTTACATCTTCTCTCATATCAAGCTGTCAAATTAATGTCTATGTGTTAAATTTGGAAGTTTTTTTTGATCAATATTTCAATTTTGTTTTTTTGATATGTAAATAAATAAATCTCTCTCTCTTCTGAACTTTCCCAATACATACTCAATCTAGGTAATTTTTGAAATCCAGCAAAAAAAAGAACACCGATAAATTTTTCAGGAGCTCGTCAGTAAAACTGAAGTTTCTTGTTTTTAACTTCTCTGGCATATCTTAGAGTTTCATGGATAATATGGGATTTCATATTTTTATTGAAGACTTTTTCATAACAGGCGAAATTCCTGAAAATTTCTCTACTTTTTTTCTGCTCTTCGCTCAAAAATTCCTTTGATTTCCTCCAAAATTTTCGTTTTTCTTCCAATTCTTTTGAAGATGTTTTGACAATAACTGTGATATAAAAACAAGTTCACCAATTTTTTCTTGCATCGAATAGTCTTCAGATTTGTATACTTTGCATATATACTTCTCAATTTGTTCTACAGTTAGATCACAATTTATTACTTCCATCATATCATCAGCCTTTTTGAACGTATTTGGTTGTAGTTCAACATTGCAACAAATTTCACGTGCTTTTTCCAAATTTTCATCAATATCATCCAAATAGTCTTCATCTACATTTTCTTTGTCAGTTTCATTGACACTTTCTGGAGGAATAACAACAATGTCCAACTGATCATCATAGCTTTTATTTTTTTTCCAACGTACTGATAGCTGAAAGAAGACATGCATGTTCACTCACTATGCTTTCAAGGTTGTCTTTTTTTGAATTACTTACCTTTCTTTTTAAAAAATTAACCGATTTTCTCTTTTGAGCTTTTTTCCACCGATTACTGAAGCATCTCCATCTTCCCAAATAATATAAACACCATAAGCTGTGACTTCTTCTACTATTCCATATGGTAACCATCGAGTAATTTCGAGTTTCTCCAAAATGATTATAATCTCTTTTAAAGAAACTTTCATATCATCGAAAACAGAAGCCTTTGCACTAACCTAATCACAATTTACGATAAATGATATTGCTGATTTCTAACCAACTTCCTGTTCCAAGGCTGTCCATTAGAATCCAATGTGGAAAGCGAAAGAAAAATCAACAAAATTGAAGGAAGGCGCTTAATCAAATAGAACGAACAAAATGAATGAAGATTAGGGTGCACACAACGCCCTCATATAAAAATTTTTTTTTGTCCTTTGTATAATTTTTTTTCAATCAATAAAAAAAAAACAGTCAAAATATTAGTAATCTTCCAACTTCGCAACAAGTTTTAAGGTGCCTGATGTTTCATATAAAAGATGGATCTATGAGGTTGAGAACGAAGTGGGAATCAACAAAAATTGTTTTATTGAAGGTACAGCCATTTTATCAAAAAGCTAATATACCGATGATTTCTGAAAGAAGGGCTGCGAAAAAATGATGCAACTATTAAGAACAAACTCCAAACTTCGGGAAATTCCAAAATCAAGACGAGAAACTTCTACAATCATTAAAAAAACTGAAAATCACCAAGAAGAGTTATCTAAAACTTTCCAACTGTGGCCTCCTTCCGCCGAAAAAATGATTAATTATAATCAAGAGGATATTGAGTTTCTTAAATCAATGAAAACTGATAGAAAAGCAACGTTTGGTTCAGCTGACTTTGTTTTGGATGCCAGAAAAAAGAAAGCACTAGAACGAAAAATGAAAGAGGAAAAATTATTGAAAATGAGTGAAGTGAGGAAAACGAACCTTTTTCTTCTTCGTGTTTTATCCCATCAGAACCAGACAAAAGGAAACATCAACGAGTTCGTGAGGGTACAGAGGCCTTTATATACCCCATAATATTTTGCAATCTCGTAAACTTCTTTTCTTGGCAAATCGGATGAAAATAACCCCAACTCAACAGGCAGAGCTTTCATCAAAGCCTTTATTGAAGAAGCTGGTGACGATTCTTCAAAGGTTTCAACTTCATACTCTCAAACGGCAAAGACGAGAAGAAAAATGAGACAAGAAATTGCAAGAGCCATTTATCAGGAGTGGAAACCACCTCATTTGTGTTCACTACACTGGAACTCCAAGTTGATGTCATCTCTCGTCAGCCAATACAAAAAAGAAGAACGACTCACTGTAGCGGTAGGAGGTTCAAACGAAGTGAAGATTCTCGGGGTTCCTTGCTATCAACTAGGAAATAAGGGAAAATCAGGAGAAGTAATGAGCAAATTTATTCATGATTTATTAATTAAATGGAATTGTTCAGATGGATATGTAATATGGTTTTTGACACCACAGCCAGCAACACCGGATCTATATCAGCAACTTGTGTTATGGTTCAGGAAAAGCTAGGTAAACCTCTTTTGTGGTCAGGATGCCGGCATGATGTTGAAGACTTTTTCAAAAAACTTACGCACATTTTTGAAGATCGAAGTATCAAGGTCTCGTGAAATTATGGTTTTCACAAGATTCAGGAAAAACTGGAAAGAATTATCCCAAAATACTGCTGATTTGGTTCATTTAGAGTTGAGTGATTTTTCTGAGGAACAAAAATTACATATTTCAGAATGGAAAAATGAGGCTTTGCATATGGTGAATTCCGAAAACCATGCAGCACGGGAAGATCATCAGGAATTTATGAGCCTTTGTTCGTATTTTCTTGATTCCAATAATGTCTCGAACTCATTTAGAGCTCAAGGAGCACTTCATAAATCAAGATGGATGGCTAAGCTTTTATATAGCATAAAACTCGTGCTTTTCGAATACCAAATTTCAAAACTGAAATCTGGAACAATTACAACTCGAGATCAACCGTCAAAAATTGAAAAAGTTTGTGATTTTTGTAACATTAGTTTAAAGCACATGGTGGTTAAATTGTGGGTCTGCTGCTGATGTTCCATTCAATGATTTGAAACTCTTCAAACGTTTAATAATTTATAAATCAATTGAACCCATGATTTCATATTGTTCTATCAAAGCTTTCAGCCGCCATCTTTGGTACCTTACAGCTGAGCTTGTTCCCTTATCTTTGTTTTCTGAATTGGTTCCAGATTACGAAAAAAGCCAAATAACGAAAAAGTTTTCAAAAGGGTTTCGGCAAGCCTTCATTTCCATCTAAAATAAAACTTGACACAACTCTTGTTGATTTGATTTCAACTGACTCGTAGTTTTTCTTTAAAGTGCTCAAAATTGATTGTTGCTTTTTGACAGAAGTTAGTTTATGGAATCAAAACGAAGTTTATAAGCATGGAAAACTCAATACTGAGTCAATAAATGTCATCAACGACTGCTCAGAACGCATTATAAAGCTTAGTATTGATTTTTTGCCATCGGCGCGCTTAGAAAGAAACTACCAGGATGTCATCCAAGTCGTCGAAGAAAGTAGAAAACGAACAGCGAATCTAAGAAAAAATCTTTCATGAGAAAAATCAATATTTTTCCATACTTTTTTCGCACTATTTTTTGCCAATCTGTATATTATTTTTCATAATAATGTTCTTATTCGTTTTTTTAGTTTCAAATATAATGTTCTTGATGTGTAATAATTTTTTTTGTAAAACTGAAATGGATCAGTACTAAAGTCAAATAATAATCTTAGGATTGTTTTTAAAGCTGTTTGTTGACCCCTTTAATATGATTCAAAACTTTTCAAATCTTACAAGATTGTTAAAAACTACAAAAGGAAAAAAATGAACAGCGTGAAAATTAAGGGCATTGTTTTCAAATATTAAAGCACACGGGCGGTCCAGAGAAGGAGCAGTTGCCCCTAGCAATGATATTCCTTTTAATTCAAGCGATTACAAACTCTCCCCCCGGGTACATAGTTGTCTTCGTCCGCCTCCGAAATATGCTAATCAAAGAATCGAAAAATGTTCAAATAAAAAAAATTTTTATTCTTTTTAAATATATCGTTGGCTCCCCTTACTTTTAAAATTGAAAGATAAACCTAGTCTTTAATAATTAATTTTTATCAAATTATGCACATACGAAACTAAAAGTAAGGGGAGCCAACGATATATTTAAAAAGAATAAATATTTTTTGATTTGAACATTTTTCGATTCTTTGATTATTCGACAAATATAATATTTAAAATCGTGCAAATTGCAAAGTATAGGTAATAACTTTTGTAACATCGTATGAGGTAGCAAAATATGAACAGAAAGTTTGATATTTTTTGATTTTTTAAAGAATATTTTTCGATTCTTTGATTACAGAATTTTATTTTGATTATTTGATAAAATATATTATATAGGTTGGAGATGAACCAACGTAGTATACAGGTATAATGTATATAGGTAATAACTTATGTAGCATCGTCTCCCCGAATGAGGTATATCAAATCTTACATCTAGCAGAATGTGAACATAAAATTGAACATTGTCTCTCTAGTCATTAGTACATGGAAAAGAAACCATCGTAGTATACAGGTTGAAGATGAATCATCCTAGTATACAGGTTGGAGATGAATCATCTTAGTATACAGGTTGGAGATGAATCATCGTAGTATACAGGTTGGAGGTGAATTATCGTAGAATACAGGTTGGAGAAGAATCATCGTAATATAGGGGTTGGAGATAACACGCAAGTTGTCTACCCGCGTTCAACCGTACAGGTTATGAGAATATATCATTACATATTAGAGAAGAGTTTTCTAAACTCTTTATACTGAAAAAAATATTTCTTCAAATATATTACTGTTTTAGTTTAAAATGCATCCCTTATCTGCTAATTAATGGTATGAAGCCCATGGAAAATAAAAACAGTAAATGGTATTTCTTAAGGACTTATGATATAAGTAATGTATTCTGAAAGCCCATAAAAAATGCTTTAATTTGGTATATCGCATGATGCATTTTGTTGAAAAATGTGAAAGTTATAAGCGTTTTAATATTTGACTAAAATTTAAGCTAGGAACACTACAAATAAACTAATCGTACACTAGCCCGATAAAATAAACCACACACGCGTGCTAAAGATGTGG
This sequence comes from Nectonema munidae, assembly GCA_030549495.1. Classification (NCBI taxonomy): domain Eukaryota; kingdom Metazoa; phylum Nematomorpha; class Nectonematoida; family Nectonematidae; genus Nectonema; species Nectonema munidae. The sequence continues at coordinate 189,023 of JAUIRK010000890.1, forward strand.
TGAAGCGTATGCGAGATAAGAATTTCCTGCGCTCACAAACGCGTAATGCAACATGTGTTAATCTTTCTTCGCATAGTTAATCGCTAAAATCAATAACAATCGTTTTAGAATCAATAATGTGATTTATTCTTCGCACACTGTCGGTATAAAAATAACGAATGCCCTTCGTTAAAATTTAGAAAGGTTGTATCTAAACTAAATAAAAGTAGACTATGATTATCCAACAAAACTCATTATTTCTTCAATGTGGATGCATGCGCACACGTGTTAGATTCGAAAATTATAATTATTTTATAAAAATATAGAAATAAATTTAGGATTATAGTGAAAAAAAAATAAATTCATGAGATTACTTATTGAGAAAAACTTATTAAAACACGTGAAAAAAAAATAAATTCATGAGATTACTTATTGAGAAAAATTGATTAAAACACATATTTTGATCTATTTATCTTCTCTTTAGAATACTGAGATAGCTGCAGCTTTTGTCAACCGGTGTTGCGCGGAACACTAGGGTTCTGCAAAAACTCACTAAGGGCTCTGGGAGGAATAGCAAGGTATTTTTTACATCTAAGTTTAGATGTTTTCAATGAAAACTTTTTAATCAGGTATCATAAAGAATCTTATCAGGCACTATTAATAAATATGATACAGGAGTTTTTCCAAACTATTATCAATAATGCCTCTTTTTAGAATGACAAACTTTAAGAGCTCCTTGAAAGATTTAATGCTGGAACAGCTTAACTTGTAATTGGGGCCAGCACCAACAAACTTGTTAAATGTATGTGTTAAAAAGCTCGCTGAAAAATAAAATTTCAAATCATCATTTAGATGATTGTCTTCTCTTAATCCTCACTTTACGAAAGTATTGCAAAGGCAAAACAATACCAAATATTCAAAATTGACATTGAATTTTAAAGAGCTCATAAGAAAAGCTGATCAGAAAGTAAAAAGGTAAACACACTGATATACACGATAAGCTCAGCTATACGATTGAATTATGTATAAATTCGCTAGTCCTAGAAACCCACAATAGGGAATAAATACTCAAGAAACTAAATATATCATATAACACATATATATGATTCAGAAAAAGTTCATTTAAGGAAAATGTTTTTAAATAAGCGGGGTAAATTTTTTTAGATCCACCATTGTAATGAAGTTGGCTTAAATCGTAGCCTTTAACTTTAACAATGTTTTCCAATCGTATCTTTTAGATTTTAGAAAGACTGCGTTAGAGTAAGAAAGAAAAAGACTTTTAGAAAGAGTTTTTTATTGCGCGTGAAAGTAAATTATTTCATCAAAGTGCGTACATCTCATGCCCGAGTAAAAGGAGCGAGATTTAACTTTGAATTCTAAAGATTCTTCCTGCCATTCATGTCACGCGATCTTGAAGAATTTGGGGAAAGTGTTAACGAGTGTGCGCCGGCTCTCTGGTTGTGGATGTGGTCCAGATTTATTCTTTGAAGAAGTTCGACTTTCAATCCTTACTGTTTCTTTCGCTTGATTCTGCTTCTTCACTCAATCTGACTTTGAGAGTTTGCAAGCTATCAGGGAAGATATCTTCGGGAGGATTCACCATATGAACATTGGGAGCGTGTGTGAGCATTTTCAAATTCTCGGAAGCCATTTGTCGCAGGTTATCCAACAATTGCATGGGATTGCTGTTCTCATACTTGCTCGGCGTGACCGGATAGTGAAGTGTATGATTTGGAGCGTAGAATTCGTAGTAGAGAGAAGACTTTGGCAAATCATTCTCCAGCTTTTGATTCGTTAGCAATGAAGTCTCATACGTCCAACACCGAGATACATTACGAATCGTATACCCGCCTCCTCCGACAATGAGCATGGGTATGCCGAAGGACTTGACAAATGAGACGCACTCACCGTGCGCCGCGACACTTAGGTTGAAGCAGCCAAGTCTGTCTCCAGCAAGGGAATCTGAGCCGCACTGCAGAACGATGGTTGACGGCTGGTAGAACGAGATCACTTCGGAAATGATCGGCTTGAAGATGTAGGCATACGAATCATCATCAATCCCTTCTTTGAGGGGCACGTTGAGCGAGTAGAAGCGACCGTGACTGCTTCCGATTTCGTACATGTGACCGGTTCCAGGAAAGAATTGCGCTCCGAATTTGTGAAAGGAAACAGTCATCACCCGGTCTGTCAAGTAAAAGGCTTCTTGAACACCGTCCCCATGATGAATGTCGATGTCTATGTATAGGACGCGTGGATTGTATCTAAGTTAAATTAAAGACTAAACCAGTATCAATGCGTAACATAAAAGAAGGACAAAACACCAACAACCGAAATCTTGTCAACGCTTTTTATATTTTTATCTTTTTCCGAACAAATTAAAAAGAATGAGATATAGTTTCATGTTTTACCTCTATTTAGAATAAAAAATACTCGTTTATTCATTCATTTATTATGAGTTCAAAAACCACTGACCTAGATGATTGCAAGAGTGACTTGATTGATTGCAGCCATGACATTTTTGAATGCAACAATGACGTAATTGAATGAAAATTGGCGTAATTAATTGCAATAACGGCGTAATAAATCAAAAAACTCGCAATTTTTTAAAATGAAAAAAAAGAAAGGAAATTTTTTTTAGATAAACGGTTTTCGGCTAAAGAGGGTGTGTTCCTCAGTTTTTCTTATTTCTAGGAGAATATAAGGGGTGTTTTTCGATTTTACAGAATTTCAGAGAAATTTCAGAGGGTGTGCGTCGGCTCAATTAAAGCTAATTAAAGTTAATTCGCTAACTTTTGAAGTAAACAAATTATTAACCTTATTAGTTGCATTTCAGGAAATGATTTTAAGCGTATTTAAAGTTATTTGAGAACATACAGAACAAAAATGAGTGAAGGAGAGATACGGCAGTGAATCAAAAAGAAAGAGCTGCCTTTACCAATCAGTGGAACAGTGCAAAACAGTTATGCAAATCTTGAGATTCTGCATTTCTCCTAGAATTGATTATGGCAGTGCTTATGCTGTGCATTTAAATTACACTATTTCGCAGGTATCCACAATAGAGAAATTAGACTTTCAAAGCTTACTTGAGTAGCTCGAGTATGCCTAGAACAATGTCATTTATAAAGCAAAATCCAGACGCCTGCGACTTCTTTGCATGATGAAATCCTCCCGACCAATTGATGGCAATGTCGCAGACCTTGTGATTCAGCATTTCGGCTCCCTCCAGCGTTGCTCCGGTGTACGACTGGCAGAAGTCGATCAGTCCGGGAAAGACAGGGCAGTCTTCGCCGACATTGAATTTGGAAATGATTTTGGAGAAGGAGTGGGCGTTACTCGGAGACACTTGTTTCAGGAAGTCGAGGTATTCGCAGGAGTGGAATCTCGCGAGCTCGAAAAACGTCGCCTTTCGCGGCTTGAACATCTGAAAGAAGGAAGCATGTTTTACAACCTGAGTAAATACAAAATGGATAAATCTATGCTCCTCAATACTTCATGTCCTTAAATGAGATGACTAAAGACAGCGCTCAGTACAAGGAGAGTTTGATGATATCTTTTCTTATTAACTCTCATACATCCGTTATACATTGTTTTGGAAGTTAAGTATTTCATTGTATGGTTGTCTATGCGAAATACAATTTTCAAACATTTTTCTTTTTTCTATATAATGCCAAGTTTTTTTCGCAATTTTTACTTTATTTTTATGATTACACACACATATACATTGACATCTCTCTCTCTCTCTCTCTACATTTTTAAGAAGCATAAATCTTGCGTTTGCTTAGAACAGCAATTATGGTATCCGCATACGCTAAAAAACTCATCCGCGGATGGAAAAAATTTCACATCTGGTACAACTCTAATGCATATGTATGTAAGTACGATTCTGTTAGCACTAAACTTAACCTCAACCCTAACACTAACGCTAACTTTACACCAATTCTGAACCCGGCAATAGCTTTCCATTATGTACACATTAATCTCCACACATCTAAATATCGCTTGAGCACTTATGCACATTGAATAGTCAAAATTAGAGGTAGATAACATAAATCTTTTTTTAACTATCACACGATTTTTTTGTTTCAGCGCTATTTCCATATAAATAAACTTTTTTGCAAGCTTTTTCACGAGAGTGATGAACATATATCCACTATCCCAAGCTTTCATTTGGGAGATTTTTTTTGAAAATTTTAAAACATATGTTATAGATGCACATTTATTTTAAAACTAGTTCATCTTTTCTATAATTTTTTCCTTTAACTTCAATTCAAGTCAATGAGATAACAAAAGAGCGCCCTAATCTTCTCATCAACTTAATGGGGTTTGCATTAAGTTAAGCGCATTGGAGTGATTGTGTCACAAAATTGCTGAGAAGGAATCACTCAGTCGATTGATTACAAGAGAATTGAAAAAATTTGCCAAGCAATTATTTTGCTTATTGTTTTGAATTATAATATCACCATTATTTTAAATGTAAAAATTCCAAAGATCACATTTGAATGTGTGCAAATTCTACAAGTACATCTTAAAAATTCACATATAAAAAAAGGATATAGAGTAAACATGACTAAACCATAAAATAAATTTATTCCATGCAGAGAGAGCCTGGGATAAACTTTTTCCAAAAAAAAAGAATATTTTGGTGAATATGAGAACTTTTGCATATTTTATAGCTGCAAAGTTGTGATGGTTGTAAAAGGCTTCGAAACAGAAATATTGACCAATAAAAAGAGTTAGCCTTACTTCGAATGAGGTCACGCGCTAACGCAATAGTTCCCAATATTAACCAAATTTAACTTATTTGGTGTGTCAATTATCTCTCAGCCCCGCTCCAAATATTTCCATCATGAATATACACAGATTTCCAATATATGGTTTTTATTCAACTCAGCATTAATCCACGAAATGGCTGACATTAGTAAAACGATCAATTTACTTTTGTTATATTTTATACATCACCGTTATTACATTCTTCATTCTTTTCATACCATATATTTATATGTGTGCTTATTTTATTTGTTATCATTTGTTTCCGCAGGAATTCTAGTAATTTCGTCAACTCCTTAAACTTTCCACGTTCTTTGCAACACTCGCAAAACTCATTTAACCATAAAATTATAAATTTACTTAAGAAAATGTTTTCGATTTTATTTAAATATAAAATTAAAAATCTCACTTGGTGAAGATAAAAGATTTGTAAATTGCCTTTGCACTAAAATTGATTCCTGCACCAAGAGTGTCTGAAAATTATTTTGTCAAGAATGAAGTCCCTCCTGCGTGGTTTCGGCCTTCACTTTGGTCTTATAAGTACTCTTAAGCTTTATTTATGTTTGAAGCTCTTATAATAAATTCAAACATGATTTATTTAATTTCAAACTTTACTTCAGGAATCTGACGTTGTTATAAAAACATGTGATTTCTACCCAACTACCTATCATACTTATCTAAATGTATAAACTTTTTTCTTTAGGCATTGCTTTCCTCATCTCTATTTTATAAATTGTAAAGTGATTCATTCATTCACTGCAGAACCGTAGTTTCGATTTAGCAATAATAAATTGAATTGAATGAGTGACCAAACCTTTAACAGCTGCATGAAGCTAGCCAGGGTATTCTAGTTGTAATGTTTCGATAAAGTCAAATAAATGATGCAATGGATATAATTACCAATTGTCAAAAATAAAAAGTCACTCCAAAAATGTTCAATTCACACACACACACACACCGATCATCAAAATCGTTGTAAAATTGCTAAATCACAACCAGGACGTAATTTAAACCAACTATGGGAAGCATAATTTTTGTAGAAAAGTAAATAAAAAATCCATAAGAATGAGTAAAAAAGGAAAAATTTAGATTTCTTAAAACATAAAAATAGTTACATATCTTTGGTAAGCAATACAAAATGGCGAATTGATTTATTTAGTTGATTAGTAAGTAAGTTTCTATATTATTATTATTATTATTATTATTATTGAAAAAAAGAAGAATTTAATGGTATTGGATATTTTTAGAAATAATGGATTTTTTGACAGATGTGCCTATGGGAGGGAACCTAATCATGAAAGAAACTTGTCGCAATTTGTTTACACTAATAAAGTGTCCAATTTTCAAGTAACCTAACTTCTCAAGAAATCCTTCTTTGTTGATAGTTCGTCACAAGCAGTGCAATTGTGCCTTGCTGATGAAAACACACCAAGGTTTGCCCTTGAGAGTTTAAGCTGAGGCGAGAGAGTTTCATAGCCTAATTCCAGCAAAACAGCCGAAATCCTCCAGCTTGTTATATTCATTATATTTATAGGGATGAATGGGAATGAATACCGTCATTTCATTGTGCAGTCCATAATTCAAAACAAGGTCGTGCGTTAGAGCGATTCTGTGCGGCTTCATAGGATGACTTGCACCTGAAATAGAAGCAAAGTGTGAAAATGTTTAGATTTTAGCGTGCACGCTAAAATTAAGAAATAACCTTGAAATAAACAGCTATAAGACGCACTTATTGGTTTAAAGGACATCCTTCTAAAATCGCCTGCGTCTTATAATCAAAAACAAAAATTAAAAAAGATTCGATTTTTATATAATTTATTTTATTGATTTAAAATAAGGTAATATTGAACAGAAACATAGTTTATTTGATCTGGGGTGCCAGCTTAAGAGGAGAAGGTTACTAGAAGCGTTTGGAGCGAGAGTACTATTTTGGAACTCTGAGAAAACTTTCTATGATTTCATAAACTTTACTGACGGTTAGGGGAAGCCATGTTATGAAATAATTATATTTATCAGTGTTCATCAAAAAAGGTATTCTTTTTTCCATGATTTTTTGTTTCAAACAAGACATGGGTCTTATAAACAAACAGGTTAGCATTGTATCTGGTTATAATTCATCAATTAATAGTTATTTTTATATAAATTTATTTTTTGTTAATTACAGTGTTACACTTGAATAAACAATTTCAATAGTATATAATTAATTAAAAAAAATAATAATAATAATAATAATCAGTAATTTTAAAAAAAATATGCAAATGCGATTAAATTTTAGAGTTCGGGCACATAGAGTGAAGGACACTTTACCATCGCACATTTGTCAAACGATAATGGATAAGAAAGCATTAGGTATCTTTCGTAGAGATCGTCATTTGGAAAAAATACAGATACCTTGATGAAGTTTTTACACGGAAATTTCAGGAATTTTCTAATTTTTGTATCAAAATCAATTTCAATTGTTCGTTTAGAAAAAATCATGCAAGAACTTAAAGAAAGTGAATTATTATCGCACCGTGTTGAGATATCACGCAAACAACTATTTGTCCTAAAGCCAATTCTGTATAACTTGTGAATAAGCAATCTATGACTAACACTATCAAAAGGTAAAAATAAAGGTACCGTGGGTGTGTTTTCAGTGACAAGGCACTGATGTACCGCTTAAGTCAAACTATGAACAAATTGGTATCAATGAGGAATCGAAACCAGAGGCTTCCGTGCTGAGTAATACTTTTTACACTTTTTTTTAGATATTCAAGTGTAGTAGCCTTAGGCTTTTGTTTGACATTTCTTTATTGTTTAATATAAAGTTGTCTTGAGAAATATATTTGGTTGAGAAATGATGATCTTTATCAAAATAATTTGTACTCAAAAGATCAGGATGTGAATAATTCAGCAATAAAATTCAAATTTTATTGCTTAAATTATTAATATTGAAAAAATACCATACTAAAACTATTTATATTAATAATTAAAACATATCTACTTTTATATTTTTATTATTCCAACTTCATAAACTGTATATTTTGTTTCAATTTCTATTATATAAACCTAGAGATGGCGTCCATGTTTTTTTACAATTTAAATACACTTATTGAGTTTATAGAAAAACCAGACAATAAAAATTTCTGATTTCTTACATATAAATATTCAATGAAGAACTATCAAATTTGTTTTATGCTGAAATATACATGTATAGTATACGTTTATTAGTGATGCATCAGTTAAAGTAAGTATTAGATAAAATGTAATACCATAAAACTTTAATGATACGTACATGTTTAAGACTCATTCCATGTTAGAAAAGTGGGTACTTTCCTGTTATCGCCCCACCACCACAAAATGTTATAAAACATGTATTAAAGTACACAAATGTATTAAAAAAACAAGTGAAAATTCTTTTAATCTGTAGGTGGATAAAATTCAAAAAAAAATTTCAAAAAAAAACTCAAAAAAAAAATTTCGTTGTCAAGTTTTCGAATCAATTTCTTTAAATTTTCCATTTATTTTTCTATGAAAAAGGTTTTGATTAATGATATATAGTGTTTCTTTTCTTTGTTGAAGAAATGAATGATCAAAAATTGATACTTCAGACTGCCCATAATAAATTGTCCTTATTTTGGATATGTATGGAATAAGAGGGAGTCTGTATGAACAAGTTTTACTGAATTTTTCAATAAGAACAAATATAAATAATTTAAATTAACGCTTTAATATTTTTATTAAATTACAGCGTGTTAATCAGAAAATTCTCATTGAGGCTGTCGGATCAGGATTGGGAAATGAAGTTCAAACGGATTTGGATTTTTTTAATTTTAAGACTTTGCCTTAACTTAATTTTTAAAGCAACCATAAATTATTTTATCTATACTGTCTCTAGTATAAACATATATAGAAATAACACATTTTTGTATTATTTTTTTCTTACATTCAAAAATCTTTTGAAACTCCAATCACTTGTATATGAATGTTTCAAAAACTTCTACCACAATTTTCTCGCCAAAAATGAATAAAATTCACTACAAACCTCAACATAAAAACCGCTTCATCTATTAGTATTTTAGGTTTCAGTATTTCAAACTTTCTTTTAATTGAGCATTATTTCAACAACATAATTACAAGATCCAAATTTAAGTTAGCTATTCTAAGGAAATCCTTTCCATTCCCTACTTCTGCTCATAAAACCCTGTTAATAAGCTTATATTCTTAATAATTTCAACTATACAATCAATACTTATTACCCTCTCCTTAGTAAATTGGACTTCTCCAAATTCGATAGGCTAGCTAAAAACTGCCTAAAATACATATTCAATCAGAAAAATTCTTCAAAACTCGAATCATATCACATCATTATCTCTTTTATTCTTCTCGACAGCAAATTCTAACACTACAAATTCCTCTTATCTACTTTTAAAGAACTGCATCAAACATTATGAACTCAAAATAAACTGTTTTTCAAATATCCCGCCAATCAGAACCACAAACAAAAAACTAGACTTTTTATTCATGTGAATCTTTCCTTTTTAACTCCTTACTAGATCCATGAGAATTATGATAGATTACTCTTTGTCTAAGCTTGATCTCACACATGTACACCTTTTTGTTTGTTTTAAATAAAATTCTTAATTTGAAAAATGCATTCCTAACACTAATCCTAACTCTGTAATTATTCATCATTATAGTATTTAAGCTAAAGATCAAAATTGTTTACCAAAATGATAATTTGCAACATCCAAATCATAAAAATAAATAATTTTTTTAATCGCCATTTTAAAATGTAGTGTTAATAGGAAAGAATGTGTTTCGCAAATAAATAATAAATTTTAAAATTACTAAATTTTTTATAGTTGCCATATTAAATCGAAGGGAAGAATAATCTTTCATTGTTTAAAATGATCGTAATGATAGTTACGTTTAGAATCAAACCTAATTCAAATAGCTCATGAGCCTACGCTCCTATGACTATACATAGTCTTACCATATTTTTGCAATTAAAAACTGCGACGCTTCAGAACAAAGGCCTTTATCAGATAAAAAAATAAAAATACACAGACATGTTTATTATACTCTATATAAATAACCTATATAGACTGTATAAATTTATATATTCGCCTAATCATATTTAGACAAAACTTTTTTCAAAAAGTTTTTTTTAGATTTTTACTTTCTAGTAAAAATCGCAGCAAGAAAGATTGGAATTAATTTTGAAGGTGATAAGGACTTTTACATGCTGCTCCAGCATTTTACTTCTTTTATCAAACCACATGTTATTCATGATGGAAAAAATTCTCTCAGCGGGAGCTGATGTTCCAGGTAAAGAAAGTATAAATTCAATTAACTTTTCAAAATTTGGAATCCTTATGAATTTCTTCAAATTTTTTAAATATCTGGACCCAATTCTGTTCAAGAGAAGCTTTCTGCCAGGTATCTTCCTTGAAACATTCGGAAATATGCTTTTTCATAACTACTTCGTCATCAAAGAAAGAGTCTCTTTCAATCATCTGCTTCCTAAAGCAAGCACTTGTTCTCACGATAATTCCGCCTTGGTTAACCCAACGGTGAAAATGCAAATCTTCATAAGCTTCATCATAAAGACCCAAATATGATAGACACTTATCATAAAAGTTTATTGCTTCTTTGTAAAATCTTTCCACGTTTTCAACTGCCTTTTCTAGATTTCTCAGGAGCACCATTCCCTGGGATGGCAAGAAGTTATTTTCTTTCTTTGCAAGTACGTTTTGATTTAGTTCTGACAGAATACGCACCTCTTCTACATCACTGATGCTTTCTATTTTAGCTCGTGAACGTGATTCATTTCAACTGCCCATGAACCAATTTTAAATAGAGCTCTTGTGTTGGGTCTTCAAAACAGTTTTTGATTAGCGTAAGACAACCTTCTTGGGAGTTGAAGTGATTTCTTAATCCTTCAAACCTTTCAAGTATTTTTTGTAAAGCTGTTAGCAAAGAAAGAAATCTTGTATTTCCGTGCTGCAAAATTCTCTGATATTCAATATCAACAAAGTCGCAAAATGGTTTAGGCCCTGTAATGCGAACAGTCTATTTATGATAAAACTTGTAGATTTTTACAACAAAGCTTTCAACAACTATGGGGAGATTATCTAGAGCATGTTGAATGCAATTGTGCACAATGTGAGCTGTACATCCAATCCAACCCCTGTCAGATTTCTTTGAATATTTTCTTTTACTTTAAAGGTAACATTATTCTGTCCATTTCTTTTCAAACTGCGCAAACACCAGCAAGTTTTTCTTTAAGACCATTTTGCTCGAGAAACGAAACCAGGTATTCGCTAAGTATTGCAGCTGTTTCACCTCCAAATGATGTCAATTCCAAAAGTTTCACTTTCACACCAACATCAGGTTCAAAATAATGAACTACAACTGGAACAATTTGGATCTCATTTCTATTTGAAGCATCAATAGAAGCCGAAATAAAGTTTGCTATATTTAATTCTTGGCGTAGTTCAGCAGCTATCATCGGGGCAATGCAATTCGCAACCACAACTTAACATTTTGTTCTTCGAAAAGCAAATTTAGGTTCAAATAATTTTGAAATTAGAGGTACAATCTGAACTTCTGAAGGATTGTCCATGAATAGCCGTGTGATACGCAAAAGTTACTCTTTTGCTGCTAAGAGTAGAGACTCATCAGAAGAAGCAGCTTTGAAAAAGTTTGTCAGATGAGATGACGACATTACTGTCTCAAGAGAAGATTTGCGTTTCTTGGTTTCAAAGTAGTCGTTAATGGCTGAGCGTCCACTATGGCTAATTCAAAAAACAAATTGACAATAATTGCAAAGAACTTTGCTATCAACAGTTCCTTTTAAAATGGATAGTCTCTTTTAATATCGCTGGTAAAATTGCATTTTCTTTTATGCATTTTAAAATAAATTATAAATTAGCACAATAATTTTAGCAAGATTTAAATTGAAGGTTAAATTAGTAGGATAAACTGTTAGATCAAGAAAAATTACTTACTTCTATTTTCAGAATACCCAACATAATTCAATAAAATCAGCAAAATGTTTTTTGCAAAACAAGTTTATATACCTTTAGCAGTGGCGGCTCGTGGCTTCAAATGTAACTATAATTTTTCTTCATGCTTTCAATGCCATTTTTAATTATTAGATAACCAACTATTTAGATTGGTATATAAATAATCAAACCGTTTAGTCAAAAAATATTGTAAACTGAACCTTGTAAAAGGAATGTTAAGTATGTAAACAGTTCATTAGTGGAGGAAGCGGAAAAAGATTGGTGGTGTTGTAGCCCCTACTGACCTAAGGGCCATGTTAGCTGGTTGAAGGTTTAACCTGGACTTTTCTATTGAGGGATCGGGACGCAGTGACAACGCCTTTAAACCGGGACTGTCCCGGCTAAACCGGGTCATATGGTAAGTCTATACCAAAAGCCATTGTTACTAACTCATAATAGAATTGGTCTTCTTAATTATACTCCGTAATTACCCATGCTGAAATTCAAAAAATAATTGAATACACATTTTATACAAAAATATAATTATAATTGTTAAGAAATAAATTATTATGCTGGTAGTAAGAAATAATTTATATTTTTAAAGTTTGAACTGTTTTTGTGCAATTTATAGATACTATATATTTACTTATGATTTTACTTATCAAGTTTATACATAAATATTTTTTATTTGAGTTATATTGCATTTGAAGGAAGTCAGAATCTATAATCATATATTTATATATTTGTATTATTTGATGTACTATAAACTTAATTTCAATATACATATTACATAAATATATTCATATCAATTGGGTAAACAAAGATGAAAATTTATTCTATATATTTATGATATAAATTTTGATAAAGGTAAAGGTACTCCGGGGTATTTTCATCCAGAAGGCACAATTGCGCCCCTTGTATCGAACTATGAGGAAAGCAGGCTTGATGCGGAATTGAACCCAAGACTTTGAGTTATCAAATCCAGCATCTAACCAACCCTACTCACTAAAGTCAAATCTTTTCTATTCTATTCAAATATAAGTTTTTTTCTCTTTCTTTTTTCTTCTTCTACCATTTTTTCTCGCTTGATATCTTGATAAAATCGGTTTTCAGTTATCTTCCTGATATTGTTTAATTTAACATGATGTTTATTTGAGCTTTTGGTATTATATGAAGGTTTTTTTGTTATAACTGATCAACGACCCGAACAATTTATTTCGATAAAAAATTTCTTTAGTGTGATAAAATTTCTTCATGTTAAAAATCACTAGTATAGGGGGTTTTTTTCTAGGATTTTGATGTTTTTTCAAAAGGGAAACCAGTTAATGTAAGAAAGAAATAGTTGTTTGTATATTATAAGTTTAATATTTAAAGGAAAATGTTTTTTTGTAAAAACTAGAATACCGATAACTCGATTTAGATTGAGAGCCAGTTGATCAATGTTTTCCTTGACTTCATTGAGATTCAAAAAATTAGTTTTGGAATTAAATAATTTCTTTGATTTACCTAACCTACATATAGTGATAGAAACATTTTTAATAAAAATATTAAATTAAGATAAGAATCATGTTTCACCCAAATAAAATAAAGAACCAATCACAGATAATTTGCGAACACCAGCATATAATGAATAAAGATTTGATGAGCAACCGTTAATATTGTTTTCTATCAGGAAAGAAACTTTTGAGAATGTTTAAAATTTACCCTAAATCCATTGTAATATAATTTATGAGTCAATATTTTTCAATATCCCTCAATATTATTTAATCAGTCAAATGCTATAGAAAAATTAATCGATATTCCCAAATCTCAAATTTCTTCTAAAAAATATGGAAAAAGTTTTACAAAAACAACCTTCATTATTTTTTAAACTATTATAAGTCTAATGGAATAATAATCCTCTTTTTTTAATTAAATTATCATTAAAAATAATTCAACTATAGAAAAACGATTCTTTGAGTTTGATAATATTATTTATTTACACAACTTATATAACAAGCAATGCAAAGGAAAGGGGAGAGGTAAAAGTAAAAAAGTGCAATTATTCTTTTTTTACAGTAGTGAATCCTTGTTAAAGCTTCACTTAGGGTTCTATCTGATTATTATTTGGATCTGGATTCATCTTGTTTGTTGAAAAAAAAATAAATTTTACAAGAACTCTTAAGAATTAAAATTAATAATTCATAAATTAGGAAGTAAAAATGAGTTTAACAATAACACATTGTAAGTATATATCAGTATAAACAAGGTACTAATTTAAAAATTAGAAAAATTATTTATTTTCATTATATTTCTATTCTATCTAATTTTCTATTTTCAAAATGTCGAGAAAAAGGCTAGATATTGATTCTGTTTCTTCAAACAAAAAAAAGTTTGCTTAAATTTCTTAATTCTTAATATACCTTTTTTAATTTATTTATAATTTAATCTACTAAAACTAACATTTAATTTATAGACGGAAATTATTTTTATACTCAAATTTTTTGATCATTGTTGTTAAAATTGCGTCCCGCTGGCCGCATGTTACCCTAAGAATTCTTAAATGTAGCCCTCAACTTCTTTTGAAACATGTGCATTTTTCCATCTTTTGTATCAGAGAAATATAAATAATGCGATTATACACTAGTGTCATAAACTCAACATTGGTTTTTGAAAATACTCACCTTGACATTTTTTTTAACCTATTTTATGATAAATGTTCATACTTTTAATGAAAATATATATTTTACTGATTTTTCTTCATTTTTAACGTTAAATGACTAAATTCTAATAGTAAATTAACCAAAAAAAATAAAATAGACCTGAACTCCAAATTAACCTTTTACCATTTTAGGATTAGTGTGAAACTGGTATCCTAAGAATTAATAAATCATCTGCCTTAAAAAATTAAAAAAGACGAGATGATTAGTCGGATCCTAAAAGTTTTAATGTATTTGATTTGGAGTTTTCAAGAAAACATGAAAAGTAACATTTTCTAATAGAAAATGTATCCCATCTAAAAATTAAGTAATATTACCGGAAATTATTTATTCAAGAAAGACATTTAATTTTTTATACCCGGACTTTACTCTGCTACAATAACTGCGTGCATAGCTGAAGGATATCCTGTCAGTGGATAATTGAAAATTTATACAAAAAAAGGAGAATATAAAGGGAAATGTGAAAAAATTAAGTAATATTTCACTTTGCAGATAATAATGCTTTGCTTCGAAACAAACATGATTGTTTACACAATTAAGTGCCAATTAACATCCGTCGCGTCATTGTTCAGATAATGTGTTTCGGATTAGACTCTTGGCATGTTCACAGCCAGATTGCGTTTTTACGTATCTATATTTTCCCTGCTTGTTGTCATAATTAAGGTTGAACTTAATCAATATAATTTATTATGATATAGTACACAAATTATTAAACTTTTTAAATCATCAATAATGTACGATTTAATCTTGCATCATTTTTCTGAAAAGAAAATAACGAAAGAATTATCTGAATAAAGAAAAAACATTTGAATTTTCCATTAAATAGCTTAACTCTTATTTACACTCTACTAGGGGTTGGCAATTATTCAAAATTATTTAAAAAAAGTTTAAAATTATACAAAATAATTTGGGATTCAAAAATTATTTTTCCCAAAAAAGATTGAATGAGACAACATAGGTATTTGCAATTTACAAATATCTTTTTAAAATTTTCATAAAACTGAATTTTGTAGTGCTTGAATGCGACCGAATCTTAAAATTGTTTATAATTTAAATTTCACCAATCCTATCTAAAATCGAAACTTAAAAATTCGGACAGGAGATAAAGAGGAGATAAAGCTATCTAAAATCCGGCCTTAATTTAAATTTTACAGGATATTCGGATAATTCGGCCCGATAACTAATATTAAATTACTATTATTTTGAGCAATAACACAAAAAATATAATTTTTTATTAAACTATGTTTAACTTTGTTAGATTAGTAAAAAAAATTTGTTTTTTATTAAAAATAATTATGATTAAAAAGATAACTTGAAAATTTTTCTCTTTTTTATTTTTCTAAAATAATTTGATAAAAATTATAAAACTTTCATGCCAAATATTTTTTTTATCTATTACTTATTACAAATTCAAAATAAATATGCTTCAAATATTAATTAACTTGAAAATAAAAAAAAATGTGTTAGTTTAAATCTTTTTACTTTTTCACAAGTGACAAAATATTTTAAATTTCAATAAATTTTAAAAATATTCAAAATAAAATACAGTTAAAAAATTAAAAATCAAACTGTCAATTTTTATTGATATTCTTTAAATTAATATATAATTGTATTTTATCCTCTTATTTTAAACAATTGTATTCGTTGTGTAAAATTAAAAATTTTAAAGATTTTGCAAAATGAAATAAAGCATGAATTTTAAAGTATAAAAACAATTAAAAAATCTCAAACTGACAAATTCCTTGCTTTAGTAAAAACATGAACTCTTATTACAAAATTAGAATGGTAATGATTTCAAAAATAAAAATTTATTTTTAAACCCTCTCTGTAATATTTGCAATTTGCAAATCTTTCTATTTTTTTTAAATATAAGATTTTTTAATTTGTTATGAAATTTAAATAAATTCAGTTAGATTATGCATTTTCTTTAATAATAAAATCGCTAAAAATATATAGGTGAATCTCATCGGATATCTGAATCCGCCATTTCAAACGCCTGATATCCGGTTTTATTGCTAACCGATACATCCTAAAAAAAGTTCACCGTAACCGGTTAACGGCCAGAGTCGAATATAGTCGACTTTACAAAAATAAAATCGTCTGCGTTTATCAATTAATACAAATCTTCTGCTTTACATTAGATATCGTCTGATTATTATTCTGGTCGTTAACGGGTTAATCCTTAAAAATTTGTTGAAAAGTAAGCAGAAAGATTTTTCATGCATAAATCTGGTATGTAACAATTTTTTGGCACATTCAACTTTCTTTTTATCATGTTTACCTAAAAAAAAAGAGCGTAGTATCTCGATCGAGATGGTATGGGTTCAATTCCATATCGTGGCAATCCTTACATTGTGCTGAGCTTTGCAATGGACTTTTATTTGATATTTTTACATTTTTTAGTCGATTTACGGATAGCTCTGATGCTCTTCGAAGATCTATTTCTGCTGCCAGTGTTGTTAATCAAATTGTTAATAAGAATATACAGGTAAATTTACCCTTGTAATTTAAAACATTTTATACACATCGTACATCCATTTTTAAAAGGCAAATGTTAAAAAGTATATAACTCAAAAATAAAAATTCTCCTACATCAAGTGATATCCGAATCTTTTAAAATTAAAATATACTCAGTGTTTTAAAGAATTGGTAATGTCTAACTTCATAATTGCTCTCATTCAAGTATTAATTCTTTTTTTAAATTTATTCTAGTAACTAAAATTGTGACGCAAACAAGTAACAAGTATTATAAAGATTAACCAATTGATTTCTAATCAATAAATCTTTAAATTTTAGATACTAGTTGATTAAATGATCATCCTGGTATTAATTTTCTGATCAAAATTTGTAAAAGTTGCAGTGTTCATTTTTTTGTTCGGGCAAACTTTTTTTAAGGGTCAGTTCTACTCAATTGAATAGATTTCAAAAATGGATTATTAATAATAGTATTCAGACTAACCCATTACTGCCTGAAGACAGATTTTTAAAGCTTAACACTTCAATTTTTATCATTCTTTTTTTTTTAAAATATTTTCTACATTTAGTCTCAACATTCTCTTGACTGTTCTTCAAGATATTTCTTTATTTTGTATTCGTCTATTACTATAGTTAATTTTGGAAATATTTGTATAATGTAGTTAACATTTAATAAAAAAGAAAAATTTTACATTACTAAATAAAATTCAACGAAATCCAATTAAAGACATTTTTATAGTTAGGCTATTTCGCTTGGCAAAATTATTATTAAGGATTAATAATAATTCTTTAAAAAAAAGGCACACTTATCAATAAAACATGGCCATCCTATCATCGATTCTTATATATAAAGAATGTATAGCGTGGATGTAAGATTTCATTGGAAAAAATGTTGCTATTCTATTTTTGTCAAGTTTGGTTGATAACTTTCAATTATAATAAATTTTTAGATTGATTGCATATAATGAAAAATTGTCCTATAAAATAATAAAGTATTTTTGAAAGATTTTAATGATTTTAGTAAATAAAAAATACCACTTTTTTTTTAGCCGGATATCCGCAAAAATTTTACATCCTCATCCACGCGTCATTTTTTTTGCAAACATTTTTCTTTTTCCTATATATTTCGTAAAGTTTTTTTCTGCATTTTTCAATTTTTACTTCATCCAAAATTTTTGTGATAAGGACGTCTTTATGAGAACACCTATGCATTTGCATCTTCGCTCTAAATTTTTAAGCAGTTTTAAAATTTCACATCCGATACACCTAAACGTTGAACATCTTATGGAACAGTTAATTGTCAAAAAATTTTAATGAGGAAGAACAAAACGGAGAAATATGCGTATGCAAGAGAGCTTTAGGCGTATAATTTTAGATTCTTCAAATTTAATTAACCTTCATTTTCAGCCAGGAATCAACCAGTACACAAATTTACCCTTCACACCCAAATACTTTGAAATCCTGAAGAAGAGGAAAAATTTGCCTGTTTGGGAGCATAAAGTAGAGTTTTTGGAATTGCTCCGGACCAAAAGCATCATTGTTCTCGTTGGAGAAACAGGAAGCGGCAAAACAACACAAGTAAGAGATCCTATTAAAACATTGCATTTATTTAAAAAGCATACTAGTGTTATCTCGTCTCAAAATTATAGGCAATTAGCCGAGGCTTACGTCATACAACTCGTGGGCAGTTCAAACCCGCCCAGAACCTAAAAAATTTTCTAGTATGAATCTTTAATAGATGAAACACCCTTTTTGCAAAGTGTATATAACTTTTTTCACGCAAAAATGATGATACAATCTAAGGTTTTTCTTTAACTTCATTCATGTTAATTTTACTATCATTGATGAATTAAAATTTTGATTGATTGGGAAATGAGAGCTATTCATACTTCACGATCATTGATTAGTTCAAAATATTTCCACTAATATCGCCTTTTTCAGAATGTGCAAAAAATTTTGATCATATTTTTTTATTTAAGTGTTCAATAAATTTTACTCGCGTATTTCAAAATTACATTCTTCTAAAGATCTTTAAATACATCTATCCCAAAAAATATTTTTCTGATAACCTTTATAAGCCACTTTGAATTTTTACAAAAATTATATCATTGCTTCTTTTAAACTTGTCTTGCCTGTTTTAAATGCTGCTCTTAAAAGAAAAATGTTCTCACCTCTGCCTTAACCAAAATTTAACAAGCCTTAGAAGTTAGGAACGTTCCAAAAAGTTTTTGCCAGTTCTAGGACCTACTTTCAAAATAGGTCTTTATAAAGAGTCGAATAAAAAACATAAATGTCCATTAAAAGTAGGGACGTTTTGATTAAAGAAGCACAGGATGATGCATTGCGTGACGGAATAATTTCTAAGATTAACTTTTCAGATTCCACAATGGGCACTCGAATTCGTGTATTCCTTTACAAAGAAGGGCGTTGCGTGTACTCAGCCGAGAAGAGTTGCAGCTATGAGCGTTGCTCAAAGAGTTTCCGAAGAAATGGACATTGCTCTTGGTCAGCATGTCGGCTACTCGATCCGATTCGAAGATTGCACCTCGTCCAAAACTGTTTTAAAGTTTGTATTTGCTTTTTAATACTAATCACGACTACTTGGGTATACAAAATTTGATAGTATTATATTTCAAAGCTTCTCTATCTATTTGCTATCACTGCCCACTAATTCACACTTGAACTATTTTTTCACATCTCTCACTATATAGTCAAAAGAAGTTACTGTCGTCCATACTGAGATATAAAAAAAACAAACTTTTATAAAGGGCATGAGTCTTTTGAACTAAAATTAATAGGACATTAGATATTTCAGTGCTATCACCGAAAAATAAGGTGGAATGAGAAGCAATTGATTTATTTGATGTAAATTGGAATTACACATGTTATGTCAAATATATCTTTTCATGCCAGAGTTGTCCAAACTAACTGTGCCGTTGTTAATCTTTCCCGACTGTCGCCTGTGGTCTCTTTTAAAGTATCCTGTATTTTGCATCTTTTAGATTTCGATAATAAAGTCAGGCTTTTGAATTTTTCTTATTTTCTCCATATTATTTCATAAAAGAAAATTTGTTTCTTTAAGACAGGGCTTCTCATCTTTTTTGTATAAATTGTCCACTGAGATTGTAAAAGGTTTAAAAGCGCCCACTATTATGCAAAAAAACTGAAAATATTTAGCGTTTTTAAAAAATTAAATTTGAATTTCCCATTCCATTCAACAGGGCCTCAAAGTTAAAATTGTTTAACTTTGAAATGAAATATTTACTCTAATTTTTGGTTTGAAAGCAAACCTTATTTCGAAATGATTTTTTACTCTTTAGAATTTTTTTTCACTTTGGTGCCTTAAAAAACCTCACAAAAACAGTAAAAAATGAAAATCAATTTAAAATTCATAATTAAGAAGCTTTTTCTTTTTCTGCAAAATGGACTTTGATGTCTTTTGTTATGGTTGGTATTAAAAATTAAATGCGCATAGATTTAGATTCGCTTGTGCTAAGAGTAGTAATACGATAGCGAGCTAACGAATTTATCTTTAATTTCCCAATCCTAAAGGTTTATAACAATTTTGCACCACTTTTTCCTAATTTCCATTTATAGGTACCTGACTGATGGCATGTTGCTGCGTGAAGCTATGAGTGACCCCTTACTGGAGTCTTATGGTGTCATAATCCTCGATGAAGCTCACGAAAGAACCCTAGCTACTGATATTTTGATGGGCCTCCTCAAAGAAATCTCCAACAGCAGAAGTGATCTCAAGATTGTTGTGATGAGTGCCACTCTTGATGCTGGCAAATTTCAAGTAAGGATCTACACTTGGTGTAAGCGCTATTCACCTACACAGGATTACAGGGCTGTACCCTAGACTTTTCATCTGGGGTCTTGTATTCGCAGCTGTGACTATAGCTATATAACTAGGAAGGAATACACATCAGTGTTGTTGCCTAATGCTTATGGGCAATGCATAGCCTAGTTTGAATGGTGATGCATACTAATCAATAATTGATGGGGTTTAGGCGAGTAACATAGATAATAATTGATATGGCGTACTTTTTGATCTTCGCCATGATATTATTATACGTAGAGTGATGAAAGCACAGCATATCAAACACACAACGGTTTCCGAAGTAGAATATGCAAAGTGCGGCTGGTGAGTCTTCATTAGGCGAACCATGACCTGTGCAAAGTAGAGGAATCATGACATAGATAAAATAGTACTCTATAGGAATAATTTTGTCATTCTAAAATAAAGTAAAATACTTTGAAAGTAGTATGAAAGTTAAACCATACTTTCAAATGTTTTTCTATTTGAAATTACATTGAGGAATATGACGAGTGATTTCGCTAAGAATCCACGATATTTGTGGCTTTTTATATCGGCTTTATGAGCAACGGATAAACTGTAATTTTACCTGTAATTCCTTTCTGATAACTAGTAGATACACATTTTTTAATATCATGTAATACAAACGTCAGATAGCCTATCCAGATGGTCTGGGTTCGATTCCCGATTGTGACTATCCCTACTACCTGTGATACCAACAACTAAAAAAATTCTGTAGGAATATCTATAGTCATGATTGTCCAGTTCACTAATGGGCGTGGCTAAACAGGTCATTTGACGCCCTTTGATTCGTAATGGGTATGGTTTAGGATACAGTATACCGTTGACTATTACTAGTCCCCCATCATTGGAACCTGGGGGACACCGGATATTTTTAGCCTAATGTACATAACACTCATTTCGCTAACCATCTCATCTTAAAATTAGAATATCCCCTAACTCTGTACAAGTTGATTAATGACGTAAAATTTCCAAGTCAATTTTTTTTAGATTTCACCCTTTTCTGATATGGACGATGTTCAGTGTTTGTGTTTTACACCATAATAAGCAGTTTCATTATGCAAATTAAACAGTTAAAATTTTGTGCTGCAAACTGTGAAAGTATTCTAGCTAAAATGGTCATCTTTATTTACAATTTGATTTTGAATGGCTCTCAGAGAGAATCCATTTTACTCCGAAGTTAACTAATATTTTCCTTCTTTTTCTTGATAAGCACTCATGTGTGAGTCGAAGACTTTTATTAACTTGTAAGTAAATTGGATTCTTCCTTATTCCTCCTTTGTTGAGGATTTTAAAGTCTTATTTATCTAAGACAGGGGTTCTTGAATTTTTGATGCTCTGGAGCCCCTGCTTAGGTTTATTAACATTGTTTGGAAAGCCGTCAAAACAAAATTAAAAAATGCTTAATTTATTTAATGGCTGAAAGCATCTGCTGTTTTGTACTATAAAATGTTTCAAATTCCTGTTTAATTTAAGTAACTTTTAAGATTATATCATTTCTGCATTTGGTCAATTTTGGTTTTCAATTCTATATTTTATTTAATTGTATTTAAAAAAATCATATTAGTCTTTTAGTGACAAGTTTTAAGAAGAAAAAAATTTCCTACGATAGTGTTGCAAAAGTATCCTGATTTAAATAACTAAAAAGAGTCACATGAGACGCACTTTGAGAATCCCTGACGAAACTAAGGAACTCTAAAATTTTTGTCCCGATATGTTCGCCTTATGTGCTCGCATTTTGACTAGTCATACTATTTCATTCGTAAATTTTGTCCAAGAGTTCAAAAATGCTTTTCAAAATGTAACTGTATAAATTTTGTTATGGGCCTTTGTTTTTTAACATGACACCTTTTGCATTTAATCAAATTTACTTTAGCAATATTTTAGTAACGCGCCTCTGATGACAGTTCCTGGCAGAACACACCCTGTAGAAATCTTCTACACACCTGAACCGGAAAAGGATTATTTGGAGGCTGCCATCCGCACCGTCTTACAAATACACATATGCGAGGAGGAGGAAGGAGACATCTTGTTATTTCTCACTGGACAAGAGGTATGCTATCTTCTTTTTGGAATGTGTCATTCATTCATTTCCCTCTTTTTTATTGCTAAATTCTTGCTTGTTGATTTTCTAATTTCCTAAAGAGAATTAATAATATTCATAAAATTGGCCATTTTTTTGCCTAAAAAAGGAGAGAATCAAGAAAGAAATTAATATAAAAAAACATCATAAATTCTTCCTCTTTCTCTCACCATAAATATTTCCCGACATCGCCTTTGATTGAAAAGAGATATAAAAACGTTATCTCACCATAAATATTTCCTGACATCGCCTTTGATTGAAAAGAGATATAAAAACGTTATCTGCATTTCTGAAAGTTTATTTTATTTATCCCACAAGGTAGACGACATGTAAGAAATTTGTTGTTCAATTTTTTGAAATTCCCGTTTTTTTCTGTTTTATTTATGCGTGAATATTATGTTTACTCATCATCATCATCATCATCATCAATGTAAAGTCGAAATAGAATAAAGTTAGATAAACAAAGTTATTTTATACAATATACAAGACCTGTTGTGTCGTGGTTAAATTTTAAAGCTCCATGTTTCAATTTGAAAAGTTCCAGCTAGAATTCAGTGGTTCCCAAACTTTTTCTGATCGTTACCCACTTTTCATACATGATCTTTGTCTATGGCCCCACAACAATCATAGCCGGTGAATACCGTGCCTGTCTACTTGTATCTAACAATTATAATCATAAGATTAATTAAAAAGGGCATTTTGCTAAAAGGTGTTTCAAGAATAAGCAAAAAAAGAAGAAAGAAATATAGAAAATCCACTCGATGGAAAAAGTTTATTAATCCTACGCTATGTGATTTAATCTTTGAATCTTACAAATTTGATAACATTGTAACAATTAAGTTCTCCAATTCTACTCAGTGTAATCTGTAGCTTACTGATAAGTAATAAAAGGTTGGTTGGCTTTGGCATTGTTTGTACGTTCGCGTATCCATAGTATTCACAGGTGGGATAAGAAGCCTTCCTTCCACGGGCTATCTACCCGCTAAACTCCTCTGGTTTTATTTATGCATAGCCTCAGATTATGGCCCCTTAAATTTTGCTTTATAGCCCCGAGGGGGCCATGGCCTACAGTTTGGGAACCAATGAGCTAGATCAAAATAGTTTTTAAAGCTCCAACTCTTTTTTCTGACTTATTTGTTTGAAATAGAAATATTTTGGGAAATGTCTAGAAACAATATCCTTTTATTTTTTAGTATAAGTAAAGCATGGATTTCTTCATTAAGTTAGTTTTTATGCTGAGGGCTGGAGCCGATTCTAAATAATGTTTATTATTTTCTTAATTTTTCATTTTTAGAATTTTGATTGTGTTTCTGATTTTGTATAGAAAAAATTCTTATTCAAAATAATTACCTTTTTTTATTAGTAGTGCTTGTTTCGAACCATTCATCAAAGATGCCATGTTTCCAAACATAAAAACGCTATTTGTGTTAAACAAACATATTATTCGATTATTCAGAGTATTTTTTTAATTTTGAAGAAATTTAGCCTGAAGGAGGAAAAGGATAAAAAAATTTTAAAGAAAAGAGGACATAGATCTTTTGAGTGGTTCAGAGAATTCGACTTCCTAATTATCATGAACACAACTATTTTGGAGGGAGACGGTAGACAAAATTTCCTATAAAAAATTTCACTCATAAAAGTTCGTACACCCTGACCTTGTGCCAATAAAAAATTAGTAATACGTGTTCTTATTGTCGTAATAAAGTACATCTTTATTCATTCCTAGTTTTCTAAAAATGATTTAAGAATCATTTTATTCTAATTTCAATTATTTCTATTAATATATCTACATTCAGGCCTCGTTTATCCGACAACCCCGCTAACCGACACCATACTAACTAACCTATTTTTCCAACGCCCCCCGTTATTCTGACATTCACATTCCGATGCTTCAAATTAAAGTAATTTCTTTTAAACATGCTTACAGAGTTTGTTAATCCGACAGACAAACATTTTTGAGACTGACTCTTCCATAGTGATTATAATATTTCCCATATGTTGTTGATGAATCTTAATTTATACCTAAAAAGATGATGCAATGACGAAGCACTAATTTCTTTACTTTTCCTTCTCTCTTTGGTGTAGGATGGAAGTTGAAGTAATCATTTGTGAAAGGTTTTTTTCACATTAAAGATAAATATTATAAACATGGTGTCTACGGACCTTGAAAACCTGGAAAACCCCTTGAAAATAAAAACATATCTTGAAAACCTTAAAAACACCTTGAAAGATGATTATAAACCTTGAAAACTTTCCAAAAATTTGATTTTTATATGAATAATAGGTTTAAGAATGTTTTTCTTAAGACTTTTCTATTAAAGTTTGTTGTACGTACGTTGATATCATATAATCATTGATATAATAATGGAGATAATGATAAGTTGTTTCAATACTCTTTTGTTTTCTGTTTGATACTACGAGCTATGTTTCATAAATCATTCTTTATAAATTTACACTGGTAGAAATTTCGTTAATCCAACAATTCACAGTTTTATCCAACGGTGTTGAATAAATGAGGTCTGACTGATTTCTTATTTATAATAATTCTGAATATTTTTTATCTTTGCAAAATTAAACAGAAACATAATAATAAATAATTGAGTATGTTGGTCTTTATAAAAAAATGATTTTTACTTGAATCTAAATTACAAATTTGTTATGTTCATTAAAATAAAAGCCTTGTGATCGTTTCGATATGTTTTCTCACCTAATTCTACTTACTTGGCTTCAAATCAAATCAAGAAATAAAATAATAGTGATAAAGCTCGTTAAGACTGAGACAGTTTTTTTAAATAAATTTACAAATGTGCAACGACATTATCTACAATTCTAACAAAGTCGTTAAAATTCTCAACTCAGAAATGTTAAACCTTATAGAGATTTTATTTAACCCATTAAGTCCCAATGTTCCCATTTGGGAACATAAGTAATTCATCTTCGTCTGCTTTTTTCAATTTTTTAAAATAAATTTTTTTTTTTAAATATTTTTTTTTGTATTTAATGGTTAAGCAGAAGTCTCTGTCTCGTAGATGATTTTGGTTTGAGACGGGTTCAGATGAGGATACATAGACTCATCGAAGCGGACAAAGCGATTGCAAAGAGCTTGATCGCAGGGAGCGATCTATAAGATCGGAGAATATGCTACTAATAAGGTCTAAACGTGCTAGATCAGACGCGATAAAGGGTGAACAATTGCTAGTGACGATTTTTAGAGTCATTTTGAAAAGCACCGAAGTCAAGAATCAAGATGCATTATGTTAAGAGCAACTTTGGTTGAGATCAAGGGAGTTTGGATTAGAGAGTTCAACATACACTTGCCTAGCTGACTTGTGATAGGATATCTGGGACGAGGCAATGAGACTAAATCTCAAATATCGGTATAGCAATTGACTTCTACGCTTGTGGAGATCTTTCAAACAATAAAATCCGAAATTGGGTTGCTCTTGTAAAGATAGTGTTGGAGTTTGCTGACAATTAAACTCAGGGTCGCGTCCTTACTTCTTCTCTTAACTTTGGAATGATATATATAATAGCCATGATGAGATCGGGATTCTTTTTTGGATCACTTCTTGATATTCGGTAGTGAGTCGGACTTTAAAATAAGTGATAAACTAGGATATTTTGGTAGATACTTGTGTTGAGAGTAGTATATCATAATATTGTTATCGCTGCGCAGGTTTTGAGAACATGAAATACTTGATATAAGGTTGATAAATGGGATTTGTCTTGTTCTGTTCATGGAGAAGGGGCCCATGTTATCCCACTAAAATAGTGCTGGAAGTGAGTTATGATATGTATGATTCGGGATAAGAGGGGGTTTGAGGGAAGGTCGTAGCTAGAGGTGTGAGGGTGAAGTTGGTACGCTGTGATTTGACTCTGAGTAAAGCGAACTTGAGATCGGCCTAGTGTTAAGAAGAACACTTTTTTGAGCGACTAGGAGAAAGATGATGGTAGAATGGGAGTTAATTTTTTATGGTATCAAGTTGGTTGCGGTGCAACTACTACCAAACAACGTGGTGTGTCAGGAAAAGAAATTCTTCGACTTATGAACTCTGATTTATTTGCATCAACGAATTCTGCCTTATTTGGTATAATGAAATTTTCAATTTTCTCGCTACTGGAATGCTCAAATTTTGAAGATATCTAGGAGTAGTAGGAACTCAACAAGATAACTAAGAAATGTTCATCGGATTTTAAAAGATAAGTTCTGGTGCACGTGAAAGTTCTCTGTTCGAACTTCTTGTGTGCAGGTTCGTCAGTTCAAGCTAATAGAAAAATTTTAAGGAATATTCGGAAATACGGTAATGAGTTTCTAGTAATCTTAGAGTGTGTAATAGTGTAGAATGATAGCAGATTTAGGCCCTCCATTGGCGTAAATTAAAAAACTAGGATTTATCACAACAATAAACTAGAAAAAAGTAGGATATTTCTGAGAAAAATTAGAAAAATCTAGGAAGTAATTAACGTAAACGAAAAATTTATTGATCTTAAAATAAAATAAAAGTTTTGAAGAAAAGGCAAATAGATTCAACTCAAATTTTCTGTGACATTTTAATTGGAAAAATAACATTCAAAAAAATAAAAGGCCTTTTTACTGCTTTTCTCATTTCTTTCATCGATACATCTCTTTATTGACTCTGTTATTTTCTCAAGATTTGTCTTTGCCACATTTAACAACCCCTGACTTATGTTTCGTACTTTTGATGAGCTTGTCTGACTGCAAACATAAGATTTTTCGTGATAGGAATGTCTATTATATTCTTATACATACTGACAGCGTCTCATGTAATCTAATCAAGATATATAGTATACTTGATATCCCCACTTACATTTTTCAGAGTGAATATGTGCTGCCAAAAGTGATCAATTCTGAATAATTCGTCATCCCAATTATACAATTCATTATTATTGATTTGCTCTGACATATATATCTTCCATTCATCTGTTATTTTTGAAACAGTGCAGTCTTCAATGTAAGTAAGTAAGTAAGTTTATTAGGTCTATTAGAAAAAATTTTTCGAGCAGAAACATATGCTTATAGGCTCGAATGGGAAAAAAATCTATCATCTTTCAAACTACAATGAGATTTATTGTTGGAATTTTTGAAATATTTCAGTATGAAAAAAAAAAGAAATGGTGAATCAAATTTAATTGAAGTGAAATGATGATAGATTAAAAAAAAACCCCCATGATGAGAGTAAGAAAAGTACAAAAACATATCGAATAAATATATGAATATATAAAATTTTATGATATTGTTGTTGATTATATTTTCTGAGGAGTAAGTGTTGAACTTTGGAGATTGAGAGTGGCTTTGATCATTCATGAAGGGAGAATAGTGTAGGCAATTCTAAATGATAAAAACAAAAAAGGCAGCGAAAAGAGAGATTATCGTTAAAATAATTATGTAAAAATTAATTACAATACAGATTTGATTCTAAGAAAAAAAATATATAAAAATTATGATAGGAAAAAAAAATCATATGTTAAAAGAAAATAAAATAAAATTTGTCCTAAGTAAAATTGAGAATGTGAGGTGAAGCTAGGCAAAGTTCTTTGAGAAGGAGTTGGGACTTGTCTGAATTCCTAACTTCAGGATGTAGACATCTGACACATCTAATAAATGTGTCTTTCAACTTGGTTTGAAGATATGAGCTGATAGAGTGATAAAACCTTCTTATACCTGTTAAAATCACGTCTTTTTTGTGTTCACCAAGTGCTTTTAATGTCTTAGAACTGCCTGCACCTATTTCCATGGCTTTCAAAGGAACTAAATTTTCGCTACTAAAAATATCGATGGTTTGAAGTTTGTGTCCTGATTTATTTGAACTACGTCTAGTTTACCAAATCTGTTAATAAAAGTTTTCAATTAAAAAAACTGACTATTCATAAAGTAAGTGAATCATAGGTTCCTTTTTTTTTGAAATTTGGTTAGAAAAGGTTGAAACAAAGGACCAACACATATCACAAACTGAACTTCCGCAAGACACTCTTTGCTTGAAAGAAATTCACAGATCCTTTGATATCGATTATTATTTTTCACCTGTGCTGATGTATGCTCTTTCCTTTTTTTAGGTAGATCTATTAAAAAGTATTTGCAAAGTGAAGTCTAGTGTTTTAAAAGACGTTGCAATGCTGGTACAAGAGTCAGCCAACGACACTGTAAATGACGAATAAAGAACTCTTCACTTGGGCCAAGATCTTCTAAAGTGAGACTGTAGTCTTCTCGTTGACAGATATGCGTTCTAAACCATTGATAAATATCTATCTGCAGTTGTTCTGCATTTTCTCCATAAACACGAAGTCCTTTTTTAAAAGAATTATGGAGTGTATGCAACGTGCATGGAACAAAGGGCGCCAATCCAGGCATCGCAGCTGCTTTCAGACGTGCTTGTATATTTTTCCATATTGCTTTGTTGACGTTTGGCCCATCACCTCCCAAAGGAACCAACTGACATAAGGGCAATTGAAATTCATCTTCTGTTACAGCCTTAGCATGACCGAACATTAAGCTTTTTAAAAACATACTACTACTTCTCCTTTTTTCTCATTCCAGAATCTAACTATCATATCACACTGTTTTTTCTGCTGGGCATTATCCGTCTCGTCAAATTGAATTGTGAAGGGGCTTTTAGTTTCTCTTATGTTTGCAGTGGATTCTTTTTTAAAATGAAGGCCAAGTCCATCTGATATCAGATAAGAAACTTTTGACTTGCTCATTGAATTTTTTTTGGATATATTTCCAGGAAATATCCCTTTGAAAAGTTCGGAAATGCCCTCACATCATGTGTAAGAATAGCCTCCACCAGAAACCTTCATCGCCCATAAAGTTTCTGCTTTTGTGACTTGATCATTAATAGATATCGATTCAAGGTAAACTCTTCTGTCTACATCCACGGCTCTTTGTTAGCTTGTACTGGCCATTTGACTGATTGGCATTAACAATTTCTGATTAGCATCAGGAATTTTATTTCTATGTTTTTGAGTATCAGCATGGCCAATGAGTTGTTGTTGTTTGCCTCCACGATTTGTCATCTAGCTGTCGACAGATCGATGATGGCCGCATCATTTATTTTGTTTGCCAAGCTGTCCCCCCACCTCACGAGCAATTGGCTGACTGAGACTGGGTCTGTCCAGAGGTTAATAGAAGTGAGGGTTGTGTGTACATGAGAACAGATGTTGAGTGTTATGTGTCTTAGTGTTACATAGGGGGCTGTGGTGTGTGTCAGGGCTAATTTTGTTCATGTATTCGTGTAGTAGTGGCGATTTATTGGCTCTGAGTGTGAGTGGTGGGGTTTTGTGTTTAATTTGTTTTTGTGAGTAATTTGTGGGGGAGGTTTGTTAAGATGTTGTTTTTTGTAGTGTGTTTAAACAGTTTATGACTGCTTGAGAGTGGATGATTTGGTTTATGTGTGTTTGGTCTTGCTTGGGAAACTTGTTTTCGCATGTGTGATACAGTATTGAGTGAGGGTAGGTAAAAGCTGTGTTTTTGTTGTGTCTGTGGGTTTTTGTTGCATGGTATAGGTCGTTTAAAGTGTGTGAAGAGTTGGCGGCTTTGGCCCTAATGTTAGATGTATGAATGTTTATATGTCTTTTTAGTGGTAAGACTAGTGATTCTATATGTAGATGTGCATTTTCGTCTTTTGTGTGTCGAGTGGCTGTTCTTAAAGCTCTATTTTCAAAATGAGTTGTTGAGCTTCAGTAGCTGAACAGGAAATGCTTCTGTTACATAATATACATACTCCAGCAAAGCTATTCAAAGGATCTTTTTTGCACCATTTTGATAGATTTTGACAGTTATTGTCGATTTTAGAAAGCCAGACATGAATAAATTTGGTTTTTCCACTATTCATCCTGAGTAAAATTGTCAGTAATTGAGTTTATCTTAAATTTAAGGACAGGAATTAGTAGATATAAAAAGAATTGCTAGATGTTGTAAGATGTTCACTTACATTTAAATCAAAAAACAAAACGTAGATTGAGAGAAAAATGAATGAAAGCTAATTTCAGTTTTTGTAAAAGAATGGATAAATATATTTAGACTCATAGATCGAATTTTGAATTTGTCATATATTGACACTTTCTTTGAAGGCCTAATAACCCTGGACGTGGATTTGTTCATGACATGTGGTTATCAAGTATATGAAATTAAAAAATTCTTCAAACGGGTATAAGAAAAACATAAAGTGAATGAAGAAACGTGAAACGATTAAATTTTTACATGTATTACTATTTATAAATCATCCATTAAAGATTTATAATATTTTGAAAGGGTAGAGTTAGTGTTATAAAATGTTTTGCAAGAAAAAAAAGGAACATTTTTGGAAAAACTAGAAATCACTGGAGGGCCTGCAGATAGTGTTATTGGCGCTAGCTATCTTTGGAAAAGCTGAGCGCACAATCGGTGGGAATATAGAAGTTCGAGTTAAAGTTTAGTAATGAGTTAATCGCTGATGTGGTGGTCCTTACAGGTCGTTTAACCGATGGGTCATCTAATCCCCTATAATGTAATCATCGCAGGTGTGAGTAAATCAATATCAACTGTTGCTTTCTTGTAGGAAAAGATATCGAGCGAACATTAAAATTCTCGGTTGATCCGTCAATTCTGCTGACCCAACTCTTTAATGTGTGGATGTCCTTGATATCATGAAATGATGAGTTTTTAATCATCATCTCTAGGATGCAGTACAAGTTTTTAAGAGAGTCCTTGATCAATGATTCGGGTTATACCTACATCGCTTAAAATAAAGATCAGATGATCTATCCCCATCAATCTATTGAGCATCGAGGGCCTTCGTAGCTGTTCCAGCTTCGATAAGTGCAATAGTTCATCATCATCATCTTTTTTATAGTCAATATTTCTTCGCTCTTACCAAAGGTCCTTCCTTTCATACTTTGGTAACTAACTTCCACTTGATTCTATTTCTTCATCGTCGATTTTGAGTTTAATTTAGGCCTGTCTTTACTTCGAACGCCGTCAACTTCAAACGGTCAAGCTCTTTTTATACTTACATCATCGTCCTTCCTCGAGATATGTCCCAAACATCTTATACTTTCCTGCTTCACAATTTCAACGATTGTATTTTTTATCCCCAGTCTTTTCATGAATTCATGCAACTTCACTCCACACATTTTCTGCAACATGCTTCTTTCAACTCTTTTCAAAACACTTTTTTCTCGTGACCCTATGATCCATGTTTCAGAACTGTTTTCCATGACAGGTTTCACACACGCACTAAATTTTTCTAAGACTGAGAGTGCACTCTTTTTAGCATAGAATAGAAAACGTATTAAATGCGTTCCAGCCAAATCCTACTCTTCTAGTAGCAGCTAGCTCGCTTCCTCTTTCATAATGTTTGTGTATCTCCTAAGTAACATAAGTTTTTAGAGAGTCTAACTATCAAGTCTAGTTTTTGGAGATTGTCGTATTGAAGAATGAGAGCGTTTAGAGTCGAGACCTTGATTGTCTCATGCTCGGTTGATAATATGTTTCGTACAGATCGAGGGTAAATCTTTGAACCAGTTTTTGCTCTTGGCCTCTGTATTGTGTAGAAAATAAGTACACTAATTGTGAATTCTTGATGAAGGCTTCCAATCGGTTTTCCAACTCCCCTCTTATAGTTAACGCTATGTTTTTCAATGTATCTAAGTAACTAGAATACAGGTCCTTTCTTCTTTATCTACACCGTATCCTCATTTTGGGGTTCGATGGCTAAGATCCGCTGTCTCCACATCTCTCTGTTAAGTGCGTCGTCTTCGTTGAGTCCTTAGTCGCTCCTTCGGCCAATCCTTCCATCTCTTTCGTTGTCTGCATCTGCTTCTTTTTCCGTCCACTTCTTTTTCCAGATCTTGACGCACCACATCCTCTTGCTTCTTTCTTAAAACATGCCCTTACTACGTTCCGCTACAGCCAACTACAGTTTCTTATTTTATCTTTTAAAGTTGTTCCCAACATTTTTCTCAGCATCTTCATTTCTGTCGTAATTATTTTTCTTTTTTCCTTAAGCTCCAGCATTCGTATCCATAAGTCAGCACCGGTCGAACAATTGTAGTGTAAATCTTCATTTTTAATTTCATTGGCATTCTTTTATCGCTGAGTATCGCTTTAACCTCTTTCCATTCCAGCCAGCTGGCATTCACTCTTGCTTGGATGTCCTTTTCACAGCTTCCGCTATCCATAATTTGCGCTCCCAAGTATTTAAAATTTTTTTGCCTGCTTCAACTCATTCCCGTATCCATCTTTCACATGCGTTACAATATCCTCACTTTTGTTACATACCATTGTCTCTGTCTTTCCAGAATTCATCTTCAATCCATATTTTTCTAAACTCTCTTCTGTAATTCTTATGCATACAGATCCTTTGTCAGCTTGCTTAAAATGGGAGCAGGAAGAACCTTGGAAGATTTTCAGCTTGATACAACAATAGTTCCTGAATTTTTACATATTCCATGAAACTAATAAAATTAGTTTGTGAATCTATTACTCCACTAATACAAAAGGATGAAAACTGCGTGAGAGCAAATCTCCCAAATTGTTTTGGGAATACTAGTAGACAGAAGAAAAAGATAGTGTCATAAGTAAAGTCAAAGGATAGTTCATCTACGCATTGAAGGATAGAGAAGTGGTAGACAGGATTGTCACAATATCAGAAACTGACAAAGCCACGCCATTCCTAAAGATAGTTGATAGGAGATTGGACATTGTGTGACACAGATTATTCGATTAATGCAGTATTCTGGAGGCTCTCTTTATACAAGGAAAACTTTGAATATTCAAATGAAACTCTGCAATGACAAGTCTCCTCTAGCTTTAATAACATCCAAATCTTGTCAGAGAGAATTTATTTTAACAATGAATTCACGGATTAACTCTCTAGGTTCAAGATATTTTGATTGGTTCTAATTAAGGCGATTTCGTTGTCTCCTTGACTAAGAATCTTGGCTTCCAGTGACACCGGCGACAATGCAAGCTCGCTTAAGGAATTACTCATAATAGACCACTTCTTCTGTCTCATTCCCTCAACCCAGTTTGAGTAAAAGGGGATCCAAACGGATAAAACAATAGTCTTAGGGAGCATATGAATTCGAAGGGAAAATCAATCTACGATTAAAAGGCGATTATAGTTGGAGAGTAGTCAAGCCGAAGAAATCAATCTGAAGAGAGGCTATCTAAAGCTATAGGGCATGGATACGCACCGCCTATTCCAATGAAAAGGGACGAAAATAGTATTCATTCAAGGAGTGGGGCTTGCTTGAGAGGAGACAGATTTTAAAATTGTCAAAAAGTCTTTTTGAATCCTCTGACTTTTCCGATCTTTAATTCTCCTTCTTTGAACACTAAACAGATCATCCTATTTTTCTCGCTTAATCCATGGTTTCTGATACATTTAACAGATGTGGGTGTAGTAGTGCGGTATTTTGTGCGACACTGACTCTGATTTTAAAAGTTGTTAGTTTAATAAATAAATTCATAAACACTCTTTTTAGTGTGCAACGTTGCAAACATTAGACATAAAACGTTTATCATTTTTACAACTCGTAGAAAAAATTCGATTAAAGAAACTTTTTTATTTCAAAAATACATTGTAAAGGAGCAAAGCTCAATTTATTAATATAAAGTTTTTGGGAAAAAATTTTCAAACCAAATATACCTTTGAAAAAATAATGTAGTATAAATGTTCTTTATGTATGATGTTTTGTCTTAGATAAATAGAGTATAGACAATATTTTGAAATTTTTTTTGATGACAATGTAAGAAAGATAAAAAAAATATTTAAAAAAAACTAAAATACAAATATAAACCAATGAAATAATACTTTAATAAATTATGTTGAAGAAAATAGATCAAATATTTTGTTTCCAACATAAAACACATATGTCTAAAATTCAGAAAATCCTTCAATCACTATCTAAAATCGACATTCACAAACGAACACGAAATATGGTACATGTCATAACACTTTTTATAGATTTATGCTATTTTAGACAGAAAGGTTGATGATGCATAATTATAAATTTTTAAAGTTAAAATCGCAATGTTTAAAAAAATTATAGATAAATCAAAAATTACAAATAGGTCGAGTGGAAGCGGAAAAATTGTAAATAAATGGAGTAGGAGTCGCACAATATACCGGGCTTCTATAACTCAAGGTCTTGGGTTCGATCCCGCATCAAGCTTACTTTTCTCATAGTTCTTCGTTACAAGCGGCGCAATTGTGCCTTCTGGATGAAAACCTTTTTCATTGTGTTTAGTTGAAGTTAGTAAGTAGTATAAATAAAAAGAATATTCCTAAAAATGGGAAACAAAATGAATTCCATAAAACAATAAGCATGTTTCCACGTGGGAACATGACAAGTCTTGCTTCAAAAAATTATTGAAAAAATTGCAATTTGTTTATTCTAATTTTATCAATAAATAAAATAATATAAGTTTATTAATTTTTTATCGGCAGATGGCCTAGTGGTGAGAATGTAGGATCTGATAATCAAGATGGTCTGGGTTCGAAACCCCATCGTGACTATCAGGGCCCGCCTTAGGCCACTGCAACCTATGCGGGCACAGTGGGCCCCGCGCTTTTCATTTTGATGATATATTGTATGATTTCGCAAAGTAAAGTTACTTTGATCGTCATTTTGTGTTAATGAAAAAGTAATAAAACATATCCCTTTTCTTTTTTTCAAAATCTTATTTCTCGCTTTTGATCTTTTTTCCTACCCACATTGGGCCGCGCGCAATCCATTTTGCATTGGGCCCCGCGAACACTAGGGCCGGCCCTGGTGACTATCCCTACTATCTGTCCAGTTATGGGAGATTATTGTTCCCTTGGATGCGATACCGACAATTAAAAAAAACAAGAGGTGTTTATTATGTTTTGTGATACAAATCAAAGCATTTAGAACCATTCTCTGCATAAAGTCTCTTTTGACATTTCGACCACACTTCAACCATTTTGTCTTGAATATCCAAAGTTCTATTATCATTTAAGTGTACATTTTTTTTATTTTCAGAAAAAAATGTCTCCTTCTTGTTTGAGAAACTAAATGTACTCCTAAATCTGGTTGATTGGACCAATAATCTTGATCGCTAGGAAGTATATAATATCCATAAGATTTATGAACGGATGCCTTTGCTGTCATTAACCATTTTTTATTGAAGATTGAAAACTTTTAGCTTTCATTCATCCAAGAAATTAACCCACAAGGCCGTAGTAATTTGATATCAGAGTTTTCTTTATTTTCCAGAGCCAACGAGCTTGTTCTATTCGGAGCTATAGATTACGACGCCTATTACTCGCCTTTCACCTCTAGAACATTTAGTACTCCGCCACGAGAAGGCAGATATTGCGATTCGCTTTCAAAGGCTGTTTGAAACACATTTCTAGGAGATTGAGAGCATTAGGAGTCTCCA
Source organism: Nectonema munidae (assembly GCA_030549495.1). Taxonomy (NCBI): domain Eukaryota; kingdom Metazoa; phylum Nematomorpha; class Nectonematoida; family Nectonematidae; genus Nectonema; species Nectonema munidae. Next base: position 225,264 of record JAUIRK010000890.1, read on the forward strand.
AAGTTATTGTATGGATGAAATTTTTTGTGAGAAACAAACTCCAAATTTCACAAGGTGTTTTTTCGAAATAAATTGAATATAAATTCAAACTCTTCTAAAGAACTGTTAAGTAGAGATGATTTAAAACATTCTGTGTTTCGAACTAAAAAATTTCAAGTTTTCCTACTTGTTCAAATAAATTATTGTGTTCAACTTCATGAACACAGTTTGAATTTATCAAAACTTTTTTACTAACAATATCACATCCAAATTTTTAAATGTCAAAAAATATACTGAAAGTATCTTAATCTAAGCGTTTAAAATTAAGCTCCAAAATGGGAACATGATAAATGTTAAGGCCCATTTGGAAATTGGTTGAGCACTTCAAATTAAGGAATAACTTTGAATTGGCAAAATCAGCGATAGATTGTCTCGCTTAACCCAGGACGGTATTCCCGAAAGAACTAGAGCGGGCTCTACCCCCTCCCGCCCCATCTCTAAATTTTTTAAATTACAATAATATTAAAAAATATTAATATAGCGATTTCAGATCATTGTTGCTATTATGTTCTTGTTTTTAGCGCCTGCATGTTGTATATTTTTATATTTATAAAGATATATCTAGAAAAGAATACGAGAACAATACAAAATGCAGCAGATTTATTAATTAAATATTTCGGACAACACTTTGTCCATGGTCATAAGAAAAGAAAGAATATTCAGTCTCCTGCATTTTGTATTGTTCTCATATTTTTTTCTAGATATACTTTAAGAACAAAATATTCTCTCTCTTCAACTTTATAAAGATATTTATATTCCTGTTTTTTATGCCCAAGGAAACCTAATCTCACGCACATTTCGAAATTGCTTTGAAAGTTTAACTCTTGAATTTTTAGGAAATTGAGGAAGCTTGTAAGCGAATAAAGAAGGAAGTTGAAAATGTTGGATCTGAGATCGGAGAATTAAAGTGCATTCCATTATACTCCACTCTTCCACCCAATCTTCAGCAGAGAATCTTTGAATCCGCGCCAGCCAGAAAAGCCAATGGTGCTATTGGAAGAAAGGTTTTTTCCTTATCCACGTTATACTCCTATAAAGTAGGTAGATGAGTAGCGCCAGTTATACGTCTAAGAGTTTCAAGAATATTTTAGGTGTTACAATTTTTTATCATACAATAACCTTTCAAATTTACCAAAATGTTTATTTGAATTTAATTTAGCGCAAACCTAAATACAAGTTGACTTTGTTTGCTTTTTAGGGGTAAAACATTGAACGAAGATAAAAAATTTCAAAAAGTAATATTCTTTTTTTAGAAAAAAGGAAAAAAAATCATAAAAATTTACTTTTGAATGATATAACAATGAAAAGATAGTAGCTAAAATAACAAATGAGTAAAATGACCTTTGAAAACTGGCTATGATTGTCATTGTTAAAACTTTATTCTGATACTACACAAGAAAAATGGATTAATCGTGTACTTATAACCATTCGCTCTATTTCATATTCCTTAACAAACTAAATGGGTGTATATAACATCCAAACATTCCCGTTTTTTTAAATATAAATATAGTAGTGTTCATGTGTCTCATTCTATACCTATCACACCATCATTCTACACAATTTGGTTGAGTAAACGTATGCTTAACATCATACCTCATTGGTTCCTTTAAAATTGTATTATATCCGCTATAATCATATTAATGATTTGAAAAGTCTATAAGAGTTTCTCATTCTTTGCTAGATGACTGTATTTCATAAAATTAAGTTTATAAAAAAATGATTTCTAGTGGTTCAGCGTATGTAAGCGCGAAAAGTCTTCCTTCTGGTGTAATAGTAGTGCTGATTGCCTCACCCTCGAATTTAGAGAGCTGAACAATTGGAATTTCTTTGATTACGCCGAGAAAATGGGTTTAGTTTTCAACAAATGAAAAATTATAAATATTTCAAAATCCCCAAAACGTTCCAAATTATAATGAACACAAAAATGATCTTTTGAAAGTAAAGACGTTTCAATCTCAGTAACATAATTTTATAAAATACTTTATAGTTCAAACATTCAACATATAAATGAATATGGATAGAATTGAGAAGAGACGTAAATATGAGTCTCTAAAATCTGGATTTGATCTTTGCCGTCTTTGGTTCCAATTGTGGTTTTGATAGAGATGCTGTTCAAATGGTGCTGTCTACGTTATCGATATCTAACCTTTGCAAAATGTTTACGATTTCACAACATGTGAAAGAAATTTGCATTATAAAAAAGATAAAGGTAAATAAATTCCAACGTTTAAATGTCATAGACTTTCGAGGGGATTTCGCAAAATTAAAATTTTTATAAAATAGAGGAAACTGAGAGTTTCTTCTGTGTATTTGCTGCTTATATAATTTTAGAATTATTTTTGTTTGCAAAGATTGTTGTGTCCACAAACATCGCTGAAACATCACTCACCATCGATGGAATTGTTTATGTAATTGATCCTGGCTTTTCCAAGCAAAAAGTAAGGGGATACTTATTTTTAATTTATTATGTCTAATGTGTTAGTCTGAAGTTTGTCAAAAACCATCCTTCTAAATCATGGTAGAGTTAATGTACATTTAATTTTTATTACATTTTTTAATTTATTTACTTTTCACGGGATGATGGTATCATGATACTACCCATATGGTACTAAATTGAAAAATCGTTGTTATTGATATCTTGTACACATAAACTTTTTTGATCCGTATTTCTACGCATTGAATTTTATTAAACTTGTAAAATTATGTAAAACATTCACACAAAAAATAATCTATTTTTGAGTTGTTACTCTTTCGCATCATTAGTATTCCCATTTATTTTGAGTAATTTTTCTTGATTTACTTTTTATCTTATTAAATACAGGTTTCTCTTTTCCTGAATTTTAAAACCATTTACTATTTTTTATTAGAATATTTTGTTCCGATTGACGTATCTAAAAATATGTTTTATATAGATTTGTATATCATTTATAACAATATATATAACGTTCTGTGAGTCGTGAGAAACGCTATTTATTGAACAAATTGTAAGAAATGGATTCCCAAAAGATGTTTGGTTATCCATTGTTCATTGACACACGTGAAGAATTTTGTATGTTGTAGATGCAAGAGTAATGCAAACGATAGTGAAGATGAGAATACAGTCAAATTTGGAGATGATGAAATTGAAGTGGTCAACGAGTTTTGCTTCCTGGGTGATATTCTTGTAAGAAATGGAGAAGTTGGGAAAACTGTAATAGCAAGAATAAGGGATGGTTGGAGAAAGTTTAATGATATAGCGAGGGTACTTTGTGGGAGAGTGTTGTCGTTGAAGTTAAAAAGAAGATTGTATTTGCTATGAAGCTCAATGTTGGGCGATGAAGAAAGTGGATATCAGATGAATGTAAACGGAAGAGATGAGAATGATATATGGCAAAACTTTCTTGGACAAATTACCGAACGAGGACTTAGGAAAGATAACTGATGCTTAAGACATTTAGAAGAATACTGGCTGCATTGGTTGGAACAATTTGAAAGAATGGATACACAAAACTTGACAAAAAGAATTAGAAATGAAAATATTGATGAAAAAGTGAAGAGAGGTAGACCAAAGAAGACTTTGGAAGATGTCGTTAAAGAAGATATAAAGAAGAAAATCTCAAGGTTGAAGAAGCAGGAAGGTGGAAAAATCGCTGTAAACTTTTGGTCGACCTTGGCCAGCCAAGATAAAGGCCAGGCCTTTTTATGGGCAAACAGAAGATGATGATGTATATAAATATCTGTAAAATAATATACATGATTCAGGGGAACAAATGTCAATAAAGTGTATTTTTCTTAAAAAAACAAAAAGTCAGTGTAAACCAATTTTAAAAAAGTTTGAATTATATTTTCTTCTGTTTCTTGGATTTTTTGGTCAATAAAGTTAAAAAAATTTTCTAATAATTATTTCTAAAAAAAAAATAAATTTTATTTCAAATTTTAATCAGCATATTAAAAAATTTTTATTCGTTTAGGTCAAAAATTTCGTGAAACAAGTCAACATTTTTTGATTGTAAAGTCAAAAAATAGGATTTTTATGTCAAAAGTTGTTTATAAAAGCTAACTCGAGAATTCAGAGTTGTATCGTGCTAAGAATCTGCATTATCATTAAATATGCTATCGTTCTAATAATAATACTAGTTCAAGTATTTATTTGAAAAAGTGTGTGTTAACCTAGTGATAAATTCAGGCGTTTTACAAGACAGGCCTTTCTCTATTTCTCCAAGTCTGTGATGCTTATTAGAAATTGAAAGGTGTTACTAATGAACATCAAGTTCGGATATTCATATTCAACTCAATATAAATAAGAATCAATCAATAATGTATTTTTAATTTGAGACTTTCGAAGCCAGGTATCTAATAAATAACTAATAATTTCATTTCTTTATATTCAAAAGAAAGTTTATAATTTTTAAAGGTATACTTATTTTGGAAGGAAAATAGAGAAGGAATTTAATCGCTAAAACTCGACTTTACAAAGATAAATTGAATATGAAGAATTTAAAAAACACTTAAAAAATTTATTTATAAGTGAATGTTTTAATTTGTTAGTTTAGTTAGTGAAAAATAAAATCGTCTGCTTTATTTTATTTTTTTTTCGTCTGCTTTTTTTTTTAATTTTATCAAAGCTCTTTAATACAAATCTTCTGCTTTACATTAGATATCGTCTGATTATTCTGGTCGTTATTGGGTTTAAGTTAGACTCAGTTTACCCATAACCCTTCTTTCCCCTATATTTTCGTTAAAGTGAACTCAACTTCTCATTTCCGTGTTAAGGTTTTCAATCCAAGGATTCGCGTGGAATCTCTTCTTGTTTCTCCCATCAGCAAAGCCTCTAGTCAACAGAGATCTGGAAGGGCGGGTCGAACTCGCCCCGGAAAGTGTTTCAGGCTGTACACGGAAAGAGCGTATCGTAAAGAGATGCAAGACAACACTTATCCCGAAATTTTGCGCTCCAATCTCGGCTCCGTTGTTCTTCAACTCAAAAAACTTGGCATTGATGATCTCGTTCATTTCGACTTCATGGATCCGCCAGGTAAAGCAGACTCGCATACGCTTAAACATTTTACACATTGTTACATAATTTTAAAAATTTTATTTACTTCATTATTTTTAATTTTTGGAAAACTTTATCAAACTTAGTTTACTTTTGTTTTAGATTTTAAGCGTAATCTGTAAATATTCTTCAAAATAAAATCGAGTGAACATTTTTCTCCAAAATTGCTAACATGGTTAAATTCAATTATGTCTTCTACAAGCTCAGTCTGTTTAATATTTTGACGTGTTTTCCAGTTGCATATCTTCAAATGAATCCCAAATTTCTGTACTTTTCACAACAGTACCATTTCTCGTAAGTATCAGAAGAAGCAGAGCTAATAATTCCTTTTCTACAAACTAAACTTACATTTTTCTTTATTTCACAAGATTGCAATAACTACATTTTAACTTGCAATTTTATATAGATGAAAATTTTTTTGAAATTATTCCTTAGTTTTGCTATCATGATAATTATGCTAAAGTTCTAATCAATTTTGTAATCTTGGTTTTTTTTAGCTCCAGAAACCCTGATGCGAGCTTTGGAAATGCTGAATTATTTGGGTGCTCTTGATGACGATGGAGAATTGACTGAATTGGGGAGTGTGATGGCTGAGTTTCCACTCGACCCACAATTGGCAAAAATGTTGATCTCAAGTTGTGAGTTGAATTGTTCCAATGAAATTCTGTCCATCACTGCGATGCTTTCTGGTAAGTTCTAGCCACGTTTTTGTCCATGCCTGAACAAATACATAACTTTTTTAATAAATCATGATGGTGACATAGATTATTATATACACGCATCATGAGCCTTATTGGAACATTTCTAGAAGCGATTTAAAATTTTCTAAATTATATCTATATATTATTATAGTATGTTCAATAGTATAATTGATATATTAGATATATTTTATATATTATTGAATACTATGTTCAATAAAACAATTTAAAGAATTTTGTATCAGCTGAAAAGAATTGGCAAAAGAACATAAATTTTCTCTCTGGAAAAAAATAATAGAAATTATATAATTTTCGCCATCTTTCATGATTTCTCAATGAATGCGATTATTTTTTTGATGGCTGCACTAAGCAAGTAGTAGGAAAGATTTGCTTAAAGCAGATGGGGTTTACTTTCAAAAGGTAACGTTAAGTGTGCAGATAAATTACCATCTATTAAGAGTGGTTTGCCGCAGGTGTTCAACATTACAATGTTCATAGTATTTGGTGTTGATAGGCAGTATTACATGCGGCATTGACAATCAGTTCAATGAGGAAATGTGGAGTGAGGGCCTTATTTTCGTTTAAGATTAATATCTATCATTTTTCTTTAGTGCCCAATTGTTTTGTTCGACCCGTTGAAATGAAAAAAGCAGCAGATGACGCGAAAAACAATTTCTCTCACATCGATGGCGATCACCTATCTCTTTTGAATGTTTATCACGCATTCAAACAAAGTAATATGATGTGCTATTTCTTTTTATCAGCGCTTGACAAGGCTTTTCTAAAGATACATGCAGTTGTGTACGAAAAGGAGCGCGCACAATTTATTTATATTAATATATCATCAATAAAATTTTAGACTTAAATAGAAATGTAATAATGATTTGCTACACTCTTCATTCCAATTTTCCATGCCTATGTACCTGTATAATTAAGTTTTGGACATTTTGAAGTGTTATTTGAAATTTTCTCCCATTGAGGCAAGATTGTTACCTCACTGGTTCCATAAGAAAATTCTAGAACCTCAGGGGAACTAGAAAGAATAATTTTATTGTTGAATTCCTATTTAAGGGTAGTAGTGTTAATTTCCTTGATACACCATGCTTCTCTTATTCCTGAGTGAGTAATAACCGAGCCAGTAAAGTCAGCTTTTGTCTGCAAGAACAAAACGCCGATAATCAATAATTTTGAATCAATTTTAAGTTATTAATAATAATCATCATTTCATAATATAGTCCGCTTTAACAATTCAAATGTTAGAGTTTATGTTTATTTTCAAAGACAAAGTATGTTGCTCAGAAACTTTAAAATTTTATCAAATATTAATCCCCTTACGTTAAAAAAAAATTCCATTATCATTCGCAGAATTTTTTCACGTTCAAAACTGCCAATTAAAAAATTATTTTCAATTTTGAATAAACTAGTGTTCAAAGATAGAAATTTCCCCCCCAAAAATTTTTGAAAAAAAAAAAGCCAAAGTTTGTTGTATTTTTTTTAAAAATTTGTTTTTTTTTTTTTTTAAAAAAAAAATTTTTTTAAAAAATTTTTTTTTTTAAAAACGGTGTATAAGAAACATTAGCCAACGATGTCAATTTATCTCTTATCATCTCTTCTAAACCTCTGTTATGAGAGGACCTTGGTATCTTGTTTTAAAACAAAAATATATTGTTTATATTTTTTATTTTATACTTCCTGCAAATTGGCAAAAACTGCTTCTGCCTTTTTCACTATTGATTAATCACAAAAATAATTTTATTATTATTTTTATTATGGAGAGATCGTAGTGGAGTGTTTTTCTCATTCGACATTTGTTTTAATTTTCAGATAACGAAGATGTACAATGGTGCTACGATAACTTTATTAATTATCGTTCTCTTAAAAGTGCAGACAACGTTCGCTTGCAACTGGCTCGAGTCATGGACCGTTTTAATCTGAAACGGACGAGTACCGATTTTTCGTCACGTGACTACTATCTAAATATTCGCAAAGCTCTTGTTTCCGGCTTTTTCATGCAGGTAAGCCTAAAAGATTTTGGATTTGTTTTAGCTGGTGCAAGAGTTTTCAATGATCATATTTGCTAGTGTTTTTTACACACTCCATGATTCCTAAAAAAACTGTTTATATATATATGTATAAAGAACTGAATAAATATGTTTATAATAAGCGCAACATATTGAAATATAAAAATAATCAAGAATAGTGGTGAACACAGTAATAGCGGTGCCATTGGGAAACATTTGATTTCAACCATATGTAATGTACGGATCTAAGCTTAATGTTAGATCTTTAGACCACATACATCACTTTGACCAATTTAGTACGAATGTTCACAAAGGAGACTCAGACGAACGCTTGTTTTGAATGGAATTAAATCTTTCAATTACTGAAGTCGTGTTTGTTCTCTTTGTATACATGCGTACTAAATGGGCTAAAGTGCTGATACCGATACTAATAAAAAAGTACCGTATTTTTGGGACTATGGGGAATATTTATATTAAATATTAAGATGGATGTCTTGTTTCATAAGGCGCATTAATAAATTCAAACAAAATAAACTTTATTAAAAAAATTTCACTAAGTGAGAAATACCTAAAATTATACTCAATTCACTCACTTATTCCTCGCTTTCGAACCCATCAAACTCTTCACTTTCAGTATCCAAGTTTAAAAGTTGCGCAATCTCAGCATTAAGCATTATTTTAATCACTATCATTGCCAGTAGTTTGCAACGCAACAATGATTCCAACTTCAGTAAAACCACGGATAATACTAGAAACCGATACAACATATTGAAATATAAAAATAAGCAAGAATAGGTTGAGTGAACCGCATCACCAAAGATGACAATTAAAGAAATTGCTTCTGGTTATCTTTATTTTGCTTCTCCAGTATGCAGCCTGTCCTAAACTTTTCATATCTTTTAATATTTTCCATCCAGTTTAGTTTGGCCTTCTCTCTTCTATCGAAGGCATCTTTTATATGCTTGGTACTGTTTCTTCTGGAAGCACACCATCAGTTCACACCATCTGAATCTTTTCGTTTTTTATAACTTTGTTGATATCGATCACGCCTTTTAAAAATGTCTATCTTTTTCATTATTTTTTTGTCATTTCATTTGTTAGTTGTTTTCGTTTATCAGTTTTTCCTTTAGCGCCAAGTTTTGAGATCCATAAATCAAGACAAACCTCGCGCATGAAGAATAACCCAAACTTTCATTCTAAGTGAACTTCCTTTACTGCACAAAAAACTTATAAAAACTAAAGAAAATAAATTAAAGCTTTTATTATATAAAACCGTCGTAAAAATATTTTGAAATATTTAAAGTATAGTAATAGCACTAAAATAACACTTGAGAGAAATTGAAAACCTTTTCTTCCTAATCAATTTTAAGTTGGAAATAGATGTTTGTTTAAAATAAAATGTGACTAAAATATTTGGAAAAAAGCTGTTGAGTTGAAGCTTTCTTTTTATTACCTTTTTTAAGAAAATTTGTTTTTGATGTTTTTAACTCACATGTTAATACACTTATCCTCGCCTTTAATTCATTTTGATCAATATCACTCTACTCAATAACTTTGGCAATTTGGCTGCCTAAAACTCAATTCTGTTTTCAGAGCTTGTAAACAAAATGCAGCCAATTTGTCAAGTGTGCCAAAATCTAGATGATAAAAAATATATTAGGTAATTTATATTTACCTCATTATTTCGTCCCACGCGAAATATCGCGGCAATTTTCTCTAAGCAGCCATACAAGTGATTTTGGAGGAGTTAACTCTTTTTCTCTATAATTTTCTTTATTTAGGTTGCACATTGCGAGAAGGCTGGCTACTACTTAACCGTGAAGGACAACCAAAATGTGTACCTACATCCATCCACTTGTTTAGATCATAAACCAGAATGGGTCGTTTACAATGAATTTGTCCTCACTACCAAAAACTACATCAGAACAGTTACAGAAATCAAGCCTGATTGGTGCCATCATCATCTTTCTCTAATCAACATTTTTATTTGTTTATTCACATTAAAAGCACTGTATCAAAATAATGAAAAGAAAAATGCCCGAAAAATAAATTGGGAATGAGGCTGCCTCTTTAATACGTATATAACAAGAAGCACAGCTTTAAAATTGGAGGCAAATTTGTTCTTAGAATGACTTATGAAAAAATTAAGCTAAAACTATGTGTCAAGTCCAAATTATGGGAGGGGGGCAAAAGCTTTACCGCAATGACGCCCTCATTCACTGAATTTATTCTGCTAGCATATAATGACTAAGGTTCCATGTAAAGAGATCAAATTATAGAGCTAGTTTGTTGACGTATCGGACGATCTCAGAGTCAATCTTGTCTCATGTGATTTTACCAATCGCAGCTCCTCTAAATCTCTCGCCCTTTGAGATTTCTCATTTCTTCCGCTGGCCATACGCGTTCTTTAGCTTGATGAAATGGCACTTGTATGCCTTGATCATTGACACATTTAGCACGATGTTTTTATGTCTTTTTGTCTAAAATACTCGCAACCTTGTATGCAAGGATATAGGGTACTAGTGTATTTATCAACTAACTAAAAGTTAACTAACCAATGTTTCTTTTTAGGCTGATTAAGTTAGCGACCCACTACTACGATCTTCCAAACTTCCCAGACTGTGAGGCTAAGAAGAAGTTGACGATCATACAAAATAAACTGATGCAAGTTGAAGACAAAAACTGAAGCCTGTTTCTCCCCCCTTCATCCTTTTCTCATCAATTTGTGCATGTGTGCTTCTTTTCTCATGCGTTTGAATGCTTTTGAATCATCCCCATGATATCTTTCCTTGTACTTACCCATAAGCAAATGTGTGTAACTTCCTCTGGATTAAAAGAATTTTGTGTTATTGTGAGGATGTGGAATACTCGATTTGTAGAATATTCTATAAGAATGCTTACAGTTATATACAAGATGTCTAGTTATATTATTTTGCAGAAATTTACTTGTAAATATATGATTTATTAATAATAAACTCTTTTCTTAATTTTTATCATTTTAAAATATCAAGTTTATGTCATAAATTACTTCCTTAGTCTCTTGTAATGACTTAAGGAAAAATGTCAAAAAATATGTAATTCTCGAAATTAGCAAAATTTTAAACATATTTTCATATAATTAGAATTTACTGTAATCGTTTGTAGTTTTGGATATATTTAATAATAATAAATAACATTTCAGGGATTATTATCAAAGTATATAATAATTATAATCAAATAAAACATGGAAATTAAATACATATCTTAATTAACAATTTTTTCAGTTTTTTTGAATTGATCCATAATTTTTCTAGATTTATCTTTTTATTTAGAGGATCTTTTTCTTTCAAGCCAAAGCTTATGATTAATATAACGGTAATAGTTTAATTTTCCAGCAAACTTCTCAATGAAGGTTTGCTTCCTAATATCAAAAATCCACCAGATGTGCACTCTAATTCCTTGTTCATTCACAGAGAAGAGTAAAGTATTCTTGTCACTAATTCTGAAATGACCCTAAAACAAACTAGAGAGTAAGAAAGTTATTTATTATCAATCCTAAATATTCTTAAAATGGAATCACAAGAATTTAAATAATCTGTTACGGCTGGATCAACATTTTTAATAGAAATGTTGGTGATTTAGGAGTCAAAAAAGTATATTGAATTTATTTATTTTTCAAATATTCAATCAAATTATTAAGCTTTTTTGCAACAATATTCAATTATACTAGAATTCTTTAGGTATTTTTTAAATTTTGTAAAAAAAATATTTTTTTAGCTTGAGTTTTAGATCAACAAAGTTTTTTATATTTGCAATCTATTCATTACTTACAAATAAGTTTGTGATTTTAACATTCAGTTTTGGATTATAAAAAAACAGTTTGCAGAAATTTAGCATTATTATTTATGTCATTAAATCCTTTATCTTTACATTCACATTGTCAATTCTTAATGAAGTCCCCTGGTTAACTGAAATGCCTGCATAGGTAAGACCAATAAACGACTTTTGGGGTCATTATTGACCCCATCCCTTAGTCATAGTTTTAATAATGAAACAAAAATTCCTCAAAAGCTACGCCTTTTATTTTTCGTCTTATATAAAACATTGATTATGAAAATTTTTGTTGGAATCTATTATCAACATTTTTCATGGAAATACATCTTATATCCGTTTGGGACCACAATTGCTCCCAGTACAAACCTGTAACTTTTAGATTAAAAAACATTTTAAATTTCTGAGATGTGTTTTTCAGTATGTCTAAACGGCAAAATATAACTTCCTACTATTCACTTCAAAAGCAAAGAAGAAGCAGAGTATGTTTGATTATTCATCACACTTGCCAGGTGATAGGTTCAGTTGCATAACATAAATCAAACAAATATAAAAACAGTGCATGCAATACAGGCATTTGTTTTTCATAATTACTTTTGTTTTTTTATATTTAGTTTTCAGTATACTTGCTTTATTTTAGTTCATCTCCCAGTCCAATTAATATACTTAGTTCATCTGATGAAGCTAACTAGTTCTACTTAGTTCTGATGATCAAGACGTTTCTGATCATGCTTCTTCTTTGGATTCAGTTACTTCATGTTCTGAGAGGGAAATAATTGAAGAAAACACATTTTACCTTTAGACAAGGAAGTAAAATGGTGCTCCAATCCTATCAAAAATTTTTGTTGTCGACATAAATCCCAAAATATCCTTAGAATAAAGTCCGGAGTAACTTCATTAGTGCAAAAAAACGTGAAAAGCATAAAATCTTGTTTTTTCTTTTATTTCCACTAAGTTTGAAAGATGAAATATTAAAATTAAGTAATAAAGAAGGCACATGTGTGTTTGAAAAAAATTGGAAAAAATATCAACCAATGAATTTGATTCTTTTCTTGACTTACTTCTTTTATAAGAGATATATAAATATAACCATGAAGTAGTAGAACAACTGTGGAGTAAAAGAAATGGAAGATCAATTTTCGGAAAGATTATGTCTCGTAATAGATTCAGATAAATAAACGTTTTAGGTTTTGATGATGTTGAGAGTCTACGTCAAAAAAAGAAAAATCTCAGCCAATCAAAGACTTGTTTGAAAAATAGGAGAGCAATTTTAAAAACTGTTTTATTCCAGAATAAAATATAACTGTTGATGAGCAATTTGCTACTTTTCGAGGAAGGTGTCTTTTGAAGCAGTATCTTCCTAATAAGCCTGGGAAGTACGGAATCAAATATTGGCTCTGTTGTGACTCTTCTACATCTTAAGTTTATAATATTTTGTTGTCCTCTAGCAAAAAAATAACAAAAGAGAAAAAAAATCAAGATGAAAAAACTGGTGGAGGATTTCGAAAATAGTTGTATGATCATAACACGGGATAATTTTTCCACAAGTTATACTTTAGGAAAGTATTTCTTCACTAAAATGTTGACACTTCTTGGAACAATAAGAAAAAGAAAAAGCAAATTCCAAAAGAATTCGTCTTCCATAAAAAGAGAGAAAAATACTCAACTTTGTAAAGGTTCAATGAGCTTGGCACTTTATGTTCCTGTTTGCCCTACTAAAAACAAATTAGTGAAAATTTTTAGTACGCTGCATGATCAACCCGAAAACGAAAACAATTAGAAGAAAAAACCAGTAAAGATTACTATTCAACAAATTTCATTTTTTTACTTCTTTTTCGAAAAAAGTATATTTATATGTAGTTTTTTGTGCACAATTTGAAAATGTTCATTAAAATTTTTGATTGGCTACAATTTTTTTCAAAATTTTGAATATTCATATATACATATTTTATTTTTTTATCAGTAATAAATCTTTTAACTTCTATATTTTTATAAATGAAATTCTATATATGCCTCCTCATTCAAGTTAAGACACATCTGATTATATAATAAATGAGCAATTTAATGTATGAATGAGGAGGCACATATGGAATTTCATTTATAAAAATATTTCTTCCATTTTAAAAACAACTAAATAAAATCAAAAAATGACTTATTTAAAATATTTATTGAAAAAAAAGAAAACAAAGCTTTTTTTGACCATCACGCCAACACATATCAATTTTTAACATTCCTCTTATAAACCTCTTCCGATTCATCTTCAGCAATTGTCCAACAGTAGTCAGCTAACATTTTTGGACCCCATTTGCCTTGATACCTTTTTTCGAAAACAGAATTGTTTGACGGAAGCGTTCCCCATATTCGTCACTTACTGCTCCACATTTTTTGGGGAAAAATCGAGATGTGAGTGCAGAAAGTGCATCTTTAATGACATGTTGCAATTCAATTCTTTCATTGCTAGCAATAGAGTTTCGATTAATTCAGGATGGTTGTTTGATTTATGGTTACCCAAAAAGCCTGCACATACTAATTTGAATGATTCCCATACTTTTTTCTCCCCAACGCTGAGGACTAAAGAAAATAACTCATCTCTGAAAAATTTGCGAATTTGAGGCCCAACAAAGATTCCTTCTTTGATTTTTGCTTCACTCAAAGAAGAAAACTTTTGCTTCAAATACCTAAACCCGTAGCCCTCACGATCCATCGCTTTAAGAAAAATTTTCATTATACCAAGCTTGATGTGCAAAGAAGGTAAAATGATTTTCCTTGAGGGCACCAAACTTGAATGCATTACATTTTTTTGACCAGGTGTCAAATTTCTGGAAGTCCAAAATTTCGAAGTTCGCGCCCTTCGACCCCACTACTGAACTTTGCCCAGATTGCTACTCCTGATTTTCCACATTTCTAAAAGGTAGTTCAATTCCTGATCGAGAGGCACAAACTTTCTTGACTAACCAATCTGCTATCTTCTAAAAACTTTTGTCCAATCTTGCTGCCCAGAGTCTGCTTCCAAAGACATCAATGGTCTATCCCAGTCAACTTCATGAAAGACCAATATGATCCAAAGCGATTCATTATCCGTAAACGTTTCGGTTATTGTAGCAACATGCAGCGCAAGTCTGTTGAACACGTTTTATCTGCTCCGTCAACAACGAAGCCGTCCTGAAACCCTGTTCAAAGTGAAAGATGACAAACTGGATTTTCCCAACGAAATAGCTATGGAAACTGAAGATCCTGCAAAGGTCGTCAAGGAGACTGTCCATAAAACTCCGAAGGCAGTCAATAAAGTGAATAGGAAGATTCTGCTCAAAACGACACGATGCGGAAAAGGCCAAAGTAACTTGCTACCGTTACCGATGTCCTAAAGAAGCCTCGCCCAACAAACATTTCTACTCTGAAATCCTATCTCCAGTTCTACTCCACATTCAGGCCTCATATACCTCCTAACCAAGAATTTCGAACCTTGGCACTGGGCAAGACGAAACGTTTCCAAAATTCTTACTAAAACTCAGATGAATTACAGCCAAATTCAGAAAGAAGCCCTTGCCATCTTCTTCGGATTGAAGAAGTTCTATCAGTACATCTACAGATGGAAGTTCAAACTTGGTCACGGACCATTTACCTCTCATTGCAATGTTTGGACCAGGAAAAGCTACCCCCTCTCTGCAAGTCGTATTGCTTGGTGGGCCATGATGTTGAATCAGTTTGACTACGACTTTGAATACCGGAGAACCACGGATCACTCCAATGCTGATGCTCTGAATCGCCTGCCTGCTTTCAACGACCCAATTTTTGAAGACATCAATCAACGAGTAGAACCCAACAACGCCCTTCAACACGAATCAGAAAAAGATCCAGTTGTTTCTACGATCATGCGGTTTACACAAGAAGGATGGCCTCCAAAGAAAAGTGACAAGGTAGTGAAATGCAACGCTTTAGACAAGTTGCCGAATTTCTAGCCGTAATCAACGGATGCCTTGTCACGGGATCCAGAGTGGTCAATCAACTTTCAGAAGTTCAAATATCTTAGTTGCTTATGTGAGGTTTCATAGCCCAACTCTGGATTTGATGAGTTTTTCTTTATTGATTTCCTTGAAACTGATTCAAAAGGTGAATCGATTTTTTTATAATTGCAAGAATATTTAAACCAGCGCAACATTCCTGTCGATAGGTCAATACAAAGATTTTTCTGTCTTTCTCAAGGAAAAGGTTCCTACTATATATAAGGTTCACTGTGTGTTAGACAGACAGCACCTTGTAGCGAAAAAATTGAGTGGTGAACTACATGAAGCTTTGAAGGTGTGCATCAGATCAATTAATAAAATAGTTTATCCTCTTTTTTCCCGACTTATTTTAAAGCTATGTAATGAAAATGATGAAACTTTTAACCACTTACTTATGCACACTGAGAGGTGATAGTTTACAGAGGGTTGTTAAAATGTATAATTCAACGAATTTTAAGCAGTATAGATCCAACGTTATGTTAAGAGTTAAAGCAGTATAAAAAAAAATTGTTCTATTTGAAAGATCTCTATTCAAAATTTAACGAAGTATAAAAATGACTGCAAGGAAAAAATGTTACAATCATTCGAGCTCAAGCAATCATAATAGGCTTTCAGACAAAAATCAAGTTATTCAAATATTTACTTGCACATAAAAATTTCATTTATTTTTCGAACTTTCAAACGCTGAATGAGCCTGAAAGAGACGGTGACTTGGAAATATATACTGAACACCTTAATAAATTAAGAGAAGACTTTGAGACACGTTTCCAAGACCTAGAGAATATGCCTAGATATATGCCTAGACTTAGAGAATATAGATTATGAATCTGACATAGAAGATGAACTTGTTGAAATATGTATAGATCTCAAAACTAAAGCGTTGTTTGAACGTGCAAATCTTACAGATTATTTGAATAATATCAAAACTGCTATTAAGAATTCCAAGCTCAGAACAGCAACCGAACCTTTCCTACTTACATTCCCGACTTCATACATGGTTGAAGCTGGATTCAGTGAGGTTAGTGCTATTCTGATAAAGCAGAGAAATAGACTAAACCTTGAAGACTCTGGTGATTTGAGACTTACTTACTTATTTTAAACAAAATATGGATAGCCTTACGGCAGTTCATCAAGCAAAAAATTCCATTAATTTCAAGTTGTTTAATAAAAGGATAAATTAGAGTGTTTTTTATGTTACTTTTCAAATTGTTGCTTTTCACTAATTTAGAGCTTAACAGTTTTTCAACGATAAGTATTTTTCTTAGAATACTAAGTTTGGTGAATCAATTTTTTTGTCAAAAGAAGCATTAAGCGTTCAAACTTTTTCACATTTATATAAATATAGTTGGCTCTCGTTTCTTCATCATATGAAATGTCTCAGAGGCCTTGCTAAGCTATCGATAGATAGAACAACATACCAAATTGGGCTATGCTTTTTAACCTTATAAAGGTAAAGGTACCGTGGGGTGTTTTCATCGAAAAGGCACAATTGCGCCGCTTGTATTGAACTATGAGAAAGTAGGCTTGATGAGGGATCGAACCCAAGACCTTAAGTTATTGAAACCCAGAACCTAACCAATCTTACTCACTCCCCTCTATTACCCCTATAGTAGTAATAGATCTCCTTTTTCTTTTAAAATATAGCTTAGGATATTGTATAGTATAAGATATATGAAGGATTATTGGTTTGTATTTTTTCTCTTAATTGTTGGATGTGGGATTGGGGTCGATTTGAAGACAAATGTTCTATGAAGGGGTCGAGGGGTAAAAAAGTTTGCCGATCCCTAGACTAGGCGGTTCTAACGTTCCCTGCAAAAAAATCGATATCCTTCAAAAAATTTGAAATGCGAAATATAAGATAGATAAAACACAGATCATAATAACAGCTTGAATGTATTTTTATACTTCTATCAATGATTTTTGATTATAAGAATAATTATTAAGCACACATTAAAGTTACTCATATATAATCTAGATGAATGAAGTAAATTTAACATTAGTAGTGTTACCATTTTTGCTCACACACAGCAGTATTGCTAAATGTTAATACAAAAAAATAATTTGGCAAGAATTTTTTTTATGTGTTTTTGTTCCATTAAATAATGTCGGCCGATAAGTCGATTCTTTTTAAAATGATTGGTTTGTATATTTCAATAATATAAAATATTTTATGATACTAATAATTGAAGTCAGTTTGCTGCAATATATGAAACTATAAGATCTTTTTACTTATAATTTCAATCCATTATTTAGGATAATCTTTTTGAGCTGCTTCCTCGCCTTAGATATTTCCCTCTTTCCTTATTTCATATAACCTAAAAATAAGTATACATACATACCTTAATTATTAAACTATTTCAAATTTATACCTCGTAAAAGTAAAATAATCAATTATTTTGTTCAGTGGCATTTTTTGAATAAATAATTTTAAATTATTAAGCAACCATCACTTTCATTGCATAAATTCATATATACCTAAGATTAATCCTTTATTTATGACAAGAATATGTAAATCTTACCAATCAATGAAAGGTAAGTGGGTTATTTTAGCTTCAAATAATTTTGAATTGTTTAGAAGGGGGAGCACAACAGCCTTCCAGTTCTGGGAAAATTTCTGCAACCTCTCTGAGAAAAAAATATTTTTTATTACGTGCCATTAGAAAATTTTTTTTTGAACCCAATTGGGTTAAAATTTCTGACTATTTAACTGCAATTTGATATGGGTTCTAAAAATAATTTATTGTAGAAATTATAGGTAGTATCAAAATTTAAATATTGTTATTTTATATGAGGAAATTTTTTTTAAAAAGAGGAGAGGGAGTGTGATATTCATAATTAAAGTAATGCTGCTTTAAATTCAAAAAAATTTATTTATATAAAACGTTTTAAAAATTTTCATTTACCTTTTTTAAATAATCGAAACAATCACTTTTAATTTTTACAAGATTTGAAGTATCTAAAGATTTAACAGATTTAACACAAATCATATCTTGTTTAATTTCAAACTTTAATATTCTTTTTCTTAGACGCTTGAGTTTTTTTCTTAACATTTGAATATTTTCATCTCTTTTGTGATCTAAATTGTAGGTATGGTTTGTTGATGGTGAACTTGTATTTTCCATTTGAATTTCGTCTGCCTTAATTCAAGTTTGTAGCGAAAACACTTTCAAAATAATATTTTTAAAATTTTATCAGATATTCACTTTTTTTTTTATGAATTATAAGGAACTTTAGATTTTTTAATTCAGATTAATCCGGTATTTCAAAAATTTTTACGTAATACAATTTTCTAAATAATATCAATAGTATAACAAGCAATTGTCTTGAGAATATTTAACTTTTAAAATAAAATAATGCAGAAATTAGTCTTAATTATTTTGTTCTACTCAATCATACCGATTTATATGCCAATTTTTATAAATGTATATTTTAACAGATTTTAAGAATCAAAAATATTTTGTGATAATAAAAGTTGAAATAACCAAAATTTTTGTATCTTTCTTAACTAAATTATGGCTAAATTTAATTGTTTTAACTAAATTGTTTATCTGCAAGTATTTTTCTTCACAATTTTCTTAACATTAGTTCAATATATTTTAAAAAACAATAGAACTGGTTTTAGATGCTGGTGCGTGGAAATAATAGGATTTATACCTTTTGAGGTGCACTTATATATATATATATATATCAGGAAGACCCAATTTTTTGTTTTAATAAATTTTTTCTACGTATTTTTTTCTTAAAATTCGAAAATGATAACTGTTTTTTGGAAAAACTTCTGGTTTTTGAGTAAAATGTTTTTAAAGTTATTTTTTCCTATCTTTTAATGAAGAAACATAAAGTTTAATAAAATTCAGGTTATTTTCAAATTTATTCAATTAATATTTTTTAAAGTACTTTATGAACATAAAAAGGAAAGAAAGGAATGTATTTCTTTATTTTACATCGAAATTGGCAATACTTCTCAATATTTCAGTTAAATATTCGCTTCCAGAATGACGTCGTTTCCAGATAAACTCGCACAGATAGGAATCAATCATGCCCCTGGCAGTTCCACAGTGAATTTTGTTTCTTCTTTTTAGAACATTCCAGGTAGACTCGATCTGCTGGGTGTGATCACCATTTTCGGGGTCAACAAAATTCTCAGTGTGGTTGACAGTGCAGTGCTTGAAATCAAACCCCTGTATGCCGCTATAAGCCCACCACATGTCACTGAAAATCGTCGTGCCAGACTCAATCCATTGTTTTATGCAGGATTGAAATGTTACCCTGTCTCTTTTTTTAACTGCACAAAGAAAAACTTTTCCATCCTTTCGACACATTCCACCAAACACCCACTGTTCTGGAAGACTTCTGCCTTTGTCGTACTTCTCTTTGGAATAAACAGTTTCATCAACTTGTACTGATTTGCCAGGACCGCTGCTTTTTTAGAATGGTTCAGGATATTGTTTGCGCAAACCTGCAAAATATATAGGTTCTGTTAGGTTGGGTTATCTCAGCATACTGCTAAAACTATGAGCATACTTCTCTCAGATAGAAGTTGAAATCAAGCATGGTATTTTTATTGATTCCCAATTATTCCTCTTGGCAAATTTCGTGCTTGCATATTCCTTGCTTCAATGGTAAATGTGGAAAATGATTTTATCTAAATGCAGTGTACTCCCTTCCAGCCATGTGCTCTTTCCCACAGACACTGACTGGTTGCACCTCCATAGCACTCGATTATTGATGTTTTCCAGAAGCATTTCATGTTTTTTTTTATACATTTATAGTTGATAGGGATGATGTTGAACTTTTGTAAGAACACTACAGCATCCAATTCAGTCTTGATGTGCTCAAATAACCAACGGAGATTGACCTTTTCATCGCCGTCCATGTTGATTGGTGCGTAAGAGGACTGCAGCTACTGAAACAAAAAAATAACTTCACTGGCGCGTAATTCAAGAACTATATATTTCTCTAAAAAACAGTTATCATTTTTGAATTTTACGGACAAAAATACGTAGAAATTTTTTTATTTAAAATAGATTTCAGTGACGTCCACCAAACAGGAAAGATTCAGAGGAATTTGTAAAAATATTTATGTTAATATTTTAATTCTTATCAGTCAATCCTTCTCATTATCCTAGTTCTCTACTCCTACCACTTAAATAATCCGACACCGACTACAATTACTTCTTCCAACTTCTACAATTACTTCTTCAAACAATGTTCATTTAACTCTATTTTCTCTTACTCTTCTGATGATCCAACTGACGATTTATTACAGTAGGGCTGTCAGATGTCGTGGTTAATCCTTACGCACTTTTAAAATCTCTACTTTTCTTAACCAATTGTGTAATTTCAAAAAAGATTTAAAAAATCGAACTCCAATAATGATTTATCCCTTTTTTAGTATAAAAATGTTTCTTTTACTTTCCTGTATTTTTCATATTTGTTATTTCTTTAAGGAATTTGTTATTGACTTTTTTAATACCATTTCTCTCCTAGTTAGATTATATTTAAAGATCTCTTATCCCTACCCTAAAGGATATTAGTGAACAACTATATTAAAAAGTAATGTTTGTTAAAATACAGATATATTTTGTTCATCTTGTATACGCAATATATACTTTAGGATTTTATTCCTCAACATCAGAGACGCACATCCTCAACATTTTTTTGATAGGGGGAGGGGTGAACTTTTTTTTATAATTTTCAAAATTTATTATAAAAAACACACAAACATTTTTGCCCGACATTATACTTGCACTGTTAGCTCTCAATTCACCATAACCGCGGATAACTACATGGATTTTATCAATTCAAATGACTTTGTTTGTAATTCTGATTGCTTGCATCACCACATTCTAGCTCAGTTGTTATCGAACTAGAGTACGCAGTGACCTAGGGGATCGAGAAGAGGTCAGACAGTGGATCGTTTTGCGCAACATATTGCACCCATATGGATCAGTTGGGATTTTTGCCAATAAGTCACATACCTCCCCAACCTTGCGTTTACGTATAATATGTATATGACAAGCTCCGGATAGACAATCGTTTTGCGAAACTAAGCAGTAGAAAAACTGTAGGAAAAATATTTGATAAGGTGGCCACTTTTTTACAGCTCATGATTTAAGTCAGAACCACTTGGAGTGTGTACTGACCGTAGTCTAGCAATTTCTTGTTCTTGTTTGAGTTTCAGACAGTTTATTTAATTAAAACAAATGCCTTCAACTCTTGCAAAGAAAATGATTCCGAATTTGAAAGACTCTTGCTCCGCTCAAACGTGATGTGGCTTTCCAAAGGAAAAGTTTCGAAGCGATACTATGGAAGGAAATTCAGCAATTTCTGCACAGCAAACCAGAAATGCATGAAAAATTATCTCTCTGTTTTCGTATATTTCTATCATTTTTAGTGAACATATTTGAATCTGTGAAATCTTTTAAACTTGGGCTGCAAGGAAAGGAGATAGCAGTGCTCCATCGTCACAAAAAATTGTCGTCTTTTGAAATGAAGCTGAAATTATGGCATTCTTAGCAAAGAAAAATTTTTCTCCATTTTCATATCTGAAATGGTTTCATGATTTTCATCGATGAAGAAGTCCTCAAAGCCATGAAACACCCTTCAATGTATCTTAGCCAACAAATATTTCCTTATTTTTTTTATCTACGAAAATTTGAAAAATCATATGAATTTATCAAAAATCACCTTATAACCTACATTAGTTATCTGGCCTTAAAAGACTTTCTAATTCAAGAACAGATTATTGATTTGATTAATGATTGATGAGGTGTAAATCATGTTTTTCTTGAAATGCCTTATAGCGATTTTTCGATTAAATTTGGACATTGCCGTGCTGATGTCGCAAAGATTGCACTGAAAGTTCTCTTTCTATTTGTCACTACACATGAGAGTGAGCAAGCGTTTCCCATGCTACTTGCTCTTAAAACCAAATCCTGAAACAGATTGGAAGTGATTAATGACATGAGAGTTGCATTGTCCAAAATAGAGCTAAACGTGGTCAAACTGGTTTAGACAAAGCAGATACATACATCGTATTGACATCGATTGGATTATTCAGACAATTTTTGAATAAACATTTTGTCACTTTTTTAGTACAGTAGTTTAAATGTTTATTTATTTATTTTTAAATGAGATCCCAAGCTATTAAAAAATTTTAAAGAGTCCGTCACGCCGAAAATTTTATACATTCATTATGATAGATCACTCTCCAAAGTGATGATGATTAAGTCGTTATCCCTCCTTATTTCCATTTACCAATTTTTAAAACGGATATTCACTGTCTATCTGTATAGGCTATCGCCAGATATGCTATACTCTAAGTGAAGGTTCTATACCATGACTAAAAATGATATCTTTTGTAAATCTTTACGGAGCTGAATTTTTGGTTGAGCTAATTTCATATTTGGTGTTCAAAGGTTAAAAATTGCTTTGTCTTCTAAAGACCATATGGAAAGGATTGTATTAGAGGACTCATTGGTAATACACTCAGACCTTATTTATCGGTCAGTAGATTATTCGAAAACCACACTATCTGATGCAATATTGATTAGGAGCTAAAAGATATTTCTCAGCCTCTCATCTCACTAATTGTCAATGAGCCTGGCTCATATCAACTGAATTGGTTAGGTGGATTGATTACTCTGTACTGAAATGCATTGTTCCTTAAAATTTTAAGCAAAGTGTAAAAACATTGCCAACTATTCTAAGCAATCCTGATAAAAAAAACTAGAACACTAAGTAAAACGAATATCTAAGAATAAAGATGCTAAATATCTTGATTTCTCGAATAAGACTTGATCGTAATATATTTAGCAAATATAATAAGGACTTGTGTATTCCATTACATTAATTTGACTCTTTCAGTTACAGTAATCATCAGTGATAAACTTTTTTAAGTTGAAATTATTCGCTACATTACTTCCTTTGATCAAATATAGCTCAAATTCGCATTATTATATCAATAAAGTCGAAATGAATGAAAATAAATTTAGATTTTAAATATTCATTTTAAGACTTAACCTTAAAAGAAGAAAAGTATTATCGAAAATCCACTCACAAGCCAAACACCTCTTTTAAATAATATAAAAAATATAAAAAAAATTTTTTTTTTTATAATATAAAGAAGATATTGAATTGAGAATTCAAAATTATTATTGGGAGAGAGGAGGGAGCGTAGGGCTTTTTTGCACCCCTGGACTCCCGATGGGCTGCACTGCTCACCATAAAAAGTAGTTCCTTAAAAACACAGCTTTGATCTTAATGTATTTATTTGTTAATTTAATCGAATTTCTTTAAAAGCTGAAGTAAAGTTATGCTTTTTTTCAGAGAAGTCTGTCTCCCTGATTAAAATTCATCTCGTACTTCTACAGTGAGAATGATGACAACGTTTCTTAATTCAAACTCGTCAAAAAATTTCATCCTACTTCAGCGCATTATTTTCTCTCAAGTCAGTAATGGCGCTCCGCACTTTCAAGTCCTCCATCGTCGAAATTTTTTCGACCTGAAATGTACCAGTCCGTTGTACGACGCTGTCAATCAAATGCACTACTATCTGCACATGAGTTGGGACTTTTCTTGGCCGTGTACTATCATTCTTTCCACCTTGCTTTTGAAGGCATTTCTCCTGCCTTTTGCTGTGATTCGCGAAAGAAACAAGAACGATTTACGCACACTCCATCCCAAAGTGGAGCTGCTCAGGGCACAAGTTTTGGAGAAGTACGCGTCTGTGTTCAGTAGGGGTAGCGGGCAAGTCACGCTTGCGCAGAATCGCACCTTCAAAAGGGAGCTCAAGGTGAAGATGGAGGAATTGTATCGCGTGACCAACACACACCCAGCTAAAGATCACTGCATAACCGCTTTCCAAGGTCTGTTGTGGTGCACCACTTCCGTCTTCATTCGGAACGCACTCGTGGAGACGGGAGCGATTCGCAGCTCCTCCTTCTTCTGGCTCCACTCCCTCTCCACACCCGACGCACTCTACGCCTTTCCGATGATGCTCTTCTTTGTGCAGTTGGGGAATGTTATTTTAATGAATCAGTCGATTCCCTTTACTCCAAACTATATGGTGTTTGTGAAGCTGGCGATTCGTATTTTTCCGGTAATGTCGTTGGTTGCCGCCTCTGTCGCACCTAGTGGCATTGTTTTGTTCTGGTTTTTTTCGGCATTCTTTTCTCTCTTACAAAATTTGTTGTTTAGGAGTGCTATGTTTCGCAAGTATATCACTCGAAGAACTATTAATCAATGATTTATTGTGCTATTCTAAAATAAAAATAAAGTATTTGCCAACTTTTTTTTGGAAAGCATTTTTTATTAAAAAAAACTTAAGATAAAGGTAACGTGGGGTGTTTTCATTGAAAAGGCACAATTGCGCCGCTTGTATTGAACTATAAGGAAAGCAGGCTTGATGCGGGATCGAACCCAAGACCTTGAGTTATCGAAACCCAGTATCTAACCAACTTTACTCACGCCCCCTATACTCCTAACGAGTTAAACTTGTGGTCTAGCATAGACTACTTAAAGCATTAAAATTAAAGAAAACTTTATGCGATTTAAAATCGCGAAATCTTAATTTCTCTTAATTAGAAATCTTCGCGATCACTTTTCAACAACTTACGCTGCTCAATTTTCCCTAACCCTTTGCTCCTTCTTCACCAACTTCTCTCACTATTCTCCATGACTGAATCGTCCGCAGCGGCGTCGGCCAACATGTCTCCCATGCGCTTCAACGTAGTGCAGGCAGGAGATACTCCCGGCACCTTCCCTAGCGCCAACCGTCGCGAGTCTGTTATCGACCCGCACTTGGCACACACAGCATCTTCCATCCAAGCAATTCGAGATCAGCTTCAATTACTCTCCCTCGAATTTGAGACACTTCGCAACGCTTCACAACCGACTTCCCCACCTCCTCCTCCTCCTGGACCTCCTCCCGCTCAAGCTTTCTTCCAGACGCCACAATTTACTCCTCAACCTGCTTTCGGATATCCACTGGGCTACGGTACCCTTGACCATGGGGAGACAGGTATTTACAATACCCCTCCCCGTGATCTTGCCGCCCAACGGATTAGGATCATACAGGAGATGGCGCCCCGGAAGGAGCTCCATACAAAAGACGAGGTGCTAATGACGTACTTATCCCTCGTAAACAAGCATTTGGATGTCCTATCGAACGACGAGTTGACTACGCTGCACAATTCTCTCCGGACCAACATCCTGGCTCTCCACGTCAGTTGGTCCGCTGCTGGAACTGCTTCTTCTTCAACGCTTTCCGCCGCCCATATCACGGGCTTGCCTTCTGCTCCTGCCATGGCGACACCTAGCTTTCGGCCGAGAAGAGCTCCTCCCGCTCCCCGAGCGAGAGGTCAGAAGAAATAATCTTATTATGAGACGGGTGTTATTGGGTGTGGATCAACAGTGGGTGGAGACACCGAGATCCAGGTCTCGCAGTCTCCCCACGCTCTCCACCTGGAAGTGCTCCAAAGACTCAAGTACTCTTCGTTGTAGTCCCGCCGCGCCCCGCCAGACCTCAGGGTCGCAACGACGCATAGGCAGGGGAGGGGTGCTTTATAGGGGTCCAGACCCTCCGCTTTCTTTTACCTTCTCAGGAAGACACCTTCCGTCTAGGACTTTTTTCTCAGACGGACACGTACTGGCACCAGTTGCCTCAGACCCTAGGGTCCCACTCGATTCCTCCAGAGGAGAGTTAGTTCCCGAGTTCCCATCTCTAGAGGATGTCGAGGATCTCTTAGGAGACTCATCAGGATTTGTATCTATGGAAGACTTGGACTCCCTCCTGGGTCCACATCACCTCTTCCAGCACCAGAGCCCCCGAACTGGATATTCCCTTCCAGTGCCCTTTCCTGAGGTTAGTTGTCCCGAACCTGACTACCTAATACCTCCACCAGCGGAAATGAGCTATCCTCTTGGGAAGAGTTCATCAAGAATTACCTAGACAATAAGGATTCCCTTCCACCCGAGCAGTGGAGAAAGATCTTCACCACGGTACTCTCAGGAGACCCCGAAGATGACACTCCAGGGCCACCCGATGCTCCGGATCAAGGCCAGCCAGTCCTAGTTAAAGAAGAAGTCCCAGATAACTCATCTTCCCTCAAAGTTGAAACAGGGTCCCAGAACCCAGACGCAGTCAAACAAGAAGATACCGAGACACCCGAAATCTCATCGGTCAAGACCGAAGCGGGAAGCGATAACCCAGAAATCGATCCCCAACTAGAATCAATTTTCTTCTCTAACATGCTAGAAGACTGCGTCTCCTCTTTTC
The DNA here is from genome assembly GCA_030549495.1 of Nectonema munidae. Classification (NCBI taxonomy): domain Eukaryota; kingdom Metazoa; phylum Nematomorpha; class Nectonematoida; family Nectonematidae; genus Nectonema; species Nectonema munidae. The sequence goes on from JAUIRK010000890.1 coordinate 252,149, forward strand.
TTAAGGACACCACAAGCCTAGCACTCCCGGCCAATCCAGCTTTCTCCTGTTCGTGTCCCACATTTAGGAGCCCTCACGACTTAAGAAACAAAAAGATAAAGAAAATCCTGGCCCACGGGTACGCACCACACATTATCTCCAAGGAGAAATTCGGCTCCTTCTCAAGGTTTTCCCTCCCTCCAAAGGACCAGTTGGAGTTTATTTGCGCCCAGGTGCTCCCCAAACTAGAAAAGGAGGGAGTTATCACACCAACGAATCTCGTTAAAATAGCCAGCTCCTGCTTTCTCGTCCCAAAAAGCGAAGGCAAAACACGTCTGGTAGCCAACTTCTCCTTTTCATCAGAATTATTCAAAACTCAAAAACTCAAACTCACCGCCCCCTTCATGTTACGAAACATAGAAGAAAATTGGAAATGGGCGTCGCGACTGGATCTCAAGGTGCCTTTTATGGTATCAAACTAGCCACTCATGCGAAGTGCCTTCTGTATTCAGGGCAATCCAAAAAATGTTCAAGTTTAATAGGCTCCCCATGGGACAATTTCCCCGCCATCCTCCAAGCTACCCTCAAGGCAATAAAGGTTTTTCTAGAAAGAAACCCCGATACGCCAATGCTATCATCCTTTACTTAGACGACTTCTTAATCTTGGGACATACCAAACAAGCTGCAAGCAAGGTTCCAAAATTCACCAATTCCTCACTTCAGAGTGTGGTATCTAATCAACACACAAAAGTCCAGATTGACCCACACAATCAATCAACTACCTAGGGGTTATCATCGACCTACATAATAGACAAATGAAAATCCCTGGTAACAAGAAAGCCCAATCATAAAGCCGTAATAGCACTCATCACCACATCAGTCCATGGAATATTCCTTTGAAATGGTACCAAAGAGTGTTAGGAATCATTAATTATTTCCTAGGCACTCTTACGAATAGACCAAAACTCTTCAGCCACCTCTTCAAGGTTATTAAAACAGACCAAAACAAAGAAATATTCAACCTCCTTATTGACCTTGCTGCCAAGACCATCAAAGAGCCGTGGCCCATGACCAAGTTTGAATCATGGGAACAACACACCTTTGTGGATGCCTCCTTCTCAGGCCTGGGGATCTGGAATAACCTCCGATCCCACAGTATCCAAATACTGGACAAACAAGATTGGTCCATTGTAGACCTGGAATTATTGGCGATCCTAATAGGCACATGCTCACCCCAAAACATCATAGATCAGACTCAACTACAGCCATTGCAATTTGCAAAAACTGTGGGGGTGAATCATCAAAGTCCTTGGCCATAATCCTGATGCCTTGCCACACAAGAATCCAGTTCCTTCTCCTCCGTAGGAACATCGAACATGTCACTACGAAGACAACCCAGCAACCACCCTCCAGAACCCCAGTTCCCCAGGGAACAACAGTGCAACTCCAATCTTGTAGTCCGACTAGACGACAACTTTTCTGGAAACTAAAACAAGATTGGGAGAAGTTGCACAACATTTTGCAAAGAATAAATACCTACCAATAGCGGCTTATTCAAAGCAGTTAGCACCCTCCTCGCGTCGCCAAGGCGGGCGCAGACGGATATTAACTGTCTGTTAATCGATTTTCGATTAACAGTTGAGATTTCCCACCAAATGGTGGACGCTATGGGCTTGACTATATAAGCCCACGCAAAATGATCAGATTCACTTTCCTTTTTCTTCGCGATCACTTTTCAACACCCACCCAATAACACCCACCCAAACAAAGCTCTTCTTGTTTTTTCTTTATTTACCAAGATTTTTTAGACACAAAGGTCTTCACTAACCTACGCCCAGGCTGAAAACGTTCCAAGCAAAGTCCAGAAATCAACAGCCAAAACGCAAGGCTCAGGCCATAAATCTCAAGGCTCAGGCCTCAGATCATTCTGGACAATGGATCGTAAATATAACCTTTGTGTGTGTAAAATTTTCTCCTTTATAAATCATAATAAAGAAAAAAAAAAAAAAAAAAAAAAAAACACCTACCAACCAATAGCGGCTTATTAAAAGCAGTTAGCACCCTCCTCGCGTCGCCAAGGCGGGCGCAGACGGATATTAACTGTCTGTTAATCGATTTTCGATTAACAGTTGAGATTTCCCACCAAATGGTGGACGCTATGGGCTTGACTATATAAGCCCACGCAAAATGATCAGATTCACTTTCCTTTTTCTTCGCGATCACTTTTCAACACCCACCCAATAACACCCACCCAAACAAAGCTCTTCTTGTTTTTTCTTTATTTACCAAGATTTTTTAGACACAAAGGTCTTCACTAACCTACGCCCAGGCTGAAAACGTTCCAAGCAAAGTCCAGAAATCAACAGCCAAAACGCAAGGCTCAGGCCATAAATCTCAAGGCTCAGGCCTCAGATCATTCTGGACAATGGATCGTAAATATAACCTTTGTGTGTGTAAAATTTTCTCCTTTATAAATCATAATAAAGAGAAAAAAAAAAAAAAAAAATCGAATAATAGAAAAAAATTAAAGGTACCTTTGTATTTTTATTTTATTGATGTAATATGGGTTTTATTCATATCAGCGGCTTGCAGGCCTTTTGAATTTTTTCCCAACTATAAATATGCAATGTCATTCTTTTTAAATTCTTTATTTAATTCTTTTTTTTTTTTATATGTTTAGTGGTGTATTCCAATTTTATTTTATCAATTAATAAATCTTCTTCTTCTATTAAAAAAGTTATTTTTTCATTCTAAATAGTTTACAAAATTTGAAGTATTTCATATTCTTAATTTCTTCGAATAATGGAAATTCGGGCAAGTTAAATAAATCCCTTTAAAACATCTGTTTTTTGCCCACTCATTCTCAACACGTCCCCTAAAACATTTAATTTTTCATTTGGTTGTCGAAATTTCTTTTTAACTTTTCACCCTTTTCCAAAATTTTGACGAATTCTTTTTGGGACCCTCATAATCTTTCACATTACCATTCTTTTTTATGGATCCTTCTCAAATTGTCATTATCTTTAGGAATATTCCTTTTCTGGCTTTTCCACAATTTTCTAACTTCCCAAAATTTTAATAATCAAAATGTGAAGTTTTGTTGTTGCATATATACAAGGGCGCAACCAGGGAGCAAGGAGGGGGTAAGGGAGGAAGTATCACCCCTCTTAATTTTATTCTAATAAAAAGGTCAATATTTTTAACTTTGATTTAAAAACAATGATTTATAAAAATATTTATTTTCACAGTTCAATTATGGTCTTTTACTAATTGCAAAAAATCTTTTAGTTTTTACCCGCTCTTTCAAAAATTTCCGATTGCGACCTTGTAATATTAGAAGCTTGGAAAATGCACCGGAGGCATTATATATGCAAACGGAGATTCGCCAAGATACAATGTTTTTATTTGTAAAAAATCTATTTTATATATATATTTATTTTATTCTATTTAGAAGTTTTTCTTTGAAGAATAAACTGAGATAAAAATTTGAAACTTTTTCGATTTTATTCACGTAAAACTAAATGAAAGAAGCGTTTAAAAATTTTGAAATAGTCTTATCCAAAGAAGATTCTACATGTTTCGATGTTGATTTGATTAAAGTCTATGCTGCACAAATTTTAGAAAGAAAGAGTATAGAAAGAGTGATCAAGGATTTAGAGTATAATCTTCCTCTTCCAAATCTAAAACACTTAAAAAGAGTTAAAGTTTTTTTGAATTCCAAGATTTTCGTCCTTGTTTCAGAGAATATTCCAGACGATTTACAACCATGCTTGAGTATTTCGGATATTTTACCTTTTAACATTGATCAGAATTATTTTGCTTCCACATTGAGCATTTTCGAAGTTCCTTCGAAACCACCAAAAACAAGAAACTCGTATGTAAAATCCAATAAATACTGGCCTACACTTTTCAAAGAAAATAAGATACTAGGTGCTAGTTTAGAGAATGTCAATCATTTTTTAACGCATCAGCCTAACCATTTGATTCGTCACATGAGGCAAGCAATCAAATTAGCGCAGAAATCAAAGTGTAGAATGGATTACGCTATGGGTGTTATTATTGTGAATCCGATTGATGATTGCGTGATTGCTGAATGTCAAGATTTCAGAAAAAATGTAGATCCCCTACAACATGCAGTATTTAACGCCATCTCTACAGTAGCCAATCACATCACGAATCTTAATGATAACTGCTCTGAAAGCTACGATGACATCCAGAAATCTCTTTCCAAAGTTCATAATGGTGCCTACCTTTGCACAGGCTTTGATGCATACTGTAGTGAAGAGCCGTGTATCATGTGTTGCATGGCTCTTCTTCACTCACGTATTCGCCGGTTATACTTCGCACTTCCTTCGCCTAATTTCGGAGCCCTTCGTAGTCATCATCATGTGCACTGTCAAAAAAGTTTGAATCATTCCTTCGAAGTTTACTCAGGATTGTGCAAGTCAGAGTGTCTTTCTATGCTCAATTCAAATTAAATTTATATTTGTTTTTTCTTCAATGTATTCAAGTTGATGAAAGTTTAACTTTAGAACCGCTTTTCAATTTTAAGATTGATATAACAAAAAGAAGAAAAATATGCATTTTCGTTTATAAGGAATTTTATATTTTTACCTCTTGAACAAAGTAGTATCTATTTTGGATTCGATTTAGTGTAAAAAGAGTAAAAAATGCACAGGGTATTTATCTCTTGGGATTATGATAATATTTGAAGAAATAATTAAATTAGATTTATATCTTTCAATATATGATGCGTTATTTGTCAAAACCTTCTCACAGAGTCCTAAAACATGCATATCACGTAAAGCTTTTTTCTTTTAATTTGCTAAGTACTCCCATTTATTCTATATAATAGATTTATGACAAACATATCCCTCATGCGAGTATTCTACACATCATCCCACCTCATGGCATACATTCAAATCTCAAATTTTTTCCTTGGAATTGAAACCATTCAATCTTCATTTAACTTCAATTACATCGTTTGGGTTTTCACTCTTTATTGTTTAGCAAATAAAAAATGTGTGAGTGAAATGTCATTTTACCTCAAAACTCCCAATATCATGAATTTCAAATATGAAAGTGATTTTAAATAAATCGAATAATTTTGTAATTTTTTTAGCCTTCTAAGTTAAAATTTATCATAGAAGCTCTAAAGCGGTAAATAAAGTTATTAATCAACTTAAAGTTCTCTTTCTGATAAGCTAAATAAAATGAATTTCAAATTTTTCGAAAAATTTCCAACAGTTTCTAAGAATGTTTATAAAAATCAAACATTATACATTTTTGTTTACGGTATATTAAAAATTGAAAATACAACATTTTTAAGCAGATGAAATTGTGTTTTGAATTAATCGTTGTGTTGCAAAATTATTAATAAAAGATTAAAGCATTAAAATGAAATGAAAAAATATCTGACTTCGACTAAAACAGGACCACTCCACAACATTTAGCGGTTCGTCAAATTATACAGACCACATGCTTCATTTGTGTTAGCTGCACTACTGATGTCATAATAAACACCAGCTTTACTGGTATTGCAAACATGAGAAAATGTACAAGTTTCGCCTGAAGGAAAAAGCTTGAAAATATATTCAATTCAAAATAATGGTTCGATTTCCCTTAATTTCATTGGTTAAAACAAAAACTTTGCCTGTATCCCTTCTGTGACAATCACTATAGAATATAATATAATTATACTATAAAATTTTAATCTATAAATATATTTTTGTTAATTTTTTTCATAAAAATTGTCGTTTTAATACAGTTGATGACAATTTATTAAAATTTAGAATTAGTATGAGTAGATTTTAAATTTGCATGAATTTTGAGAAATCAAGTATTTTACCGTTATAACTTATCTTGTGACAAAGTGTGGATCATTTAGAGGATTACTGTAAAGAGATTGTTCAATAAAATGTTTAATCATGGAGATAATATTTTTCAGCAAAGGTATTCTGTTGACTGGGATTAATGAACTTTCTTTGGTTCTTCTTTCAAGAGTCTCTTTAGAGGTCATGCATATAAGACACCCAAAGGTAATGGTAGAGAGCTCAAACCAAATCTGGATGCTCTGTGTGATTTTTAAGATTTAATGTACGGCTATGGATTATATATAAATCTAAAAATAAGTGATAAACGCACTTTCATTTCATGGTGAAAGTAGACCCTACCTTGTTTAAATAAATTTACTACTTGTTCATTATAACAATAGACAAGTATTTTATGAAGTAAAATAGTAACACAAAAAATTGCAAACTATTTTCCAAAGATTTTTGGTAAATTTTTTCTTAAAAACACCAGTTTTGGGTTTTTTGATTTTCGATTTACTCCATAAAACCAACCCAGGTTTTATCGGACTGTGCAAAATTGCCAATACTGAATATATGATGTAGGATACATTCTTTTTATTGTCACACAAATCTCTAACAATCTTGTAATATCAGATATGATATGTGATTATAGGAAGGTTTCCGAAAGTTTGATATGTTTTAACCCTATTAGTGCTGGGGGGAGGGGGGGGCGTAAAACGCCCCCCTTCACTAAAAAATTAATTGTAGAAAATTGGCTGAATCATATCCCTTCAAATTATGTGACTTTTCCTAAAATCGCTAGCTGCATCTTTTGAAATCATTTTCATGGTAGTTGAATGACCCCTTCATGTCAAAAATTGTCAATCAAAAATTAAAATTTTGACATTATCTGTACTTAACCTTATAACTTAGGATCAATATTATATAATACCCTGAGAATTTTTAATTATATACAGTTTGGAACGCATAACACTTTATATATTTAATTTTTCCAATAATCATGGCTACTTTTTAGAAAATGTCAATCAAAATTTTGATTGATCAAAAATATATCTAATAAATTATACCTTCAAATTTTACATAAAATATATGTTTTTATACTAAATCAGTCATGCTGTTTTCATTTCTGGACTCATTTTTTACATTTAGGATTTGAAAATACCTATAAGTATTAATCAAATTTGCGGTTTACTTCTGAAAATTGTCTCCAAAAATATTCTCTTGAAATATTTGTTTTTATACCAAATAAATCATGCTGTTTTCATTTCTGAACTCATTTTTTACATTTAGGATGTGAAAATACCTATGTGTTAATCAAATTTGCGGTTTACTTTTAAAAATTGTCTCCAAAAACATTCTTTCAAATTTTACAATTAAATATATGTATTTATACCAAATCAACCATGCTAGTTTCATTTATGGATTCAATTTTTGCAGTTTGAATTTGAAAATACATATAAGTATCAATTAAATTTGCGTTTAGTTCTAAAATTTGTTTTTATAGCAAATAGATCATGATGATTTCATTTCTGAACACAGTTTTCGCATTTAGAGGTTTTACTGCTAGTGTCAATCAAATTTGCGGTTTATGTCTGAAAACTATATCCCAAAATATTCTCTCTAATTTTACATGAAATATATGTTTTATACCAATTCGACCATGATAATTTTTATTTCTGAAATCATTTTTTTCCATTTAGAGTTTTTAAATGTCTGAAAGTGTCAATCAAATTTTCGATTTACGTCTAATGTCTACAGAAATATTTTTGAAATTTAAATAAAATATCTGTTTATATGCCAAATGGAAGATGCTGGTTTCATTTTTGGACTCAGGTTTGGCATTTATGGTTTTAAAATATCTGAAAGCTTGAATCAATTTTCGGTTTACTTCTAGATACTGTCTTCAAAAATATTTTGACTGAAAAAGAAGTTCCTCTTTTACAAATGAAAAATATTTAAATCTATAGCTTATTATCTAGGATTACAGTTAACATTTAGCTAAGATGGGTAGGAAATCTGAAAATTTAGAATAGGTCAGATTTATCAAAAATGGCACAGATGCCAATATGTGAGAATTTAGTCACTATCAAGATATTTTTAAATTGAATTTGTCCATCTTTTTCATTTTGTGTCAAAGAGATAATTTTTTAGATGAAGAATGTTGACAACGTTTTGTAATTGAACAATCAACATTACAAATAACATCAGAAAAAAACCTTTGAAATAAGATTGGTTGACAAATATTCAGGCCTGAGAGGAAAAAAGTAATTTTATCCTTATAAAAAAATTTTCGAACACACATTGAAGAATATAAATTTCTAATGAAAAAAGAGCTACCAAGAAAGGATCATCATAGAATGAATACCAAAATTACATACTGTAAATTATAATATGACGTAGAGACTACGAGCCGATAACGAATTTGTAGCCAAAAAGATGGAGGTCCTATCGAGTTACATAAATGAATGTAGAATGAAATATTTTGAGTGAATTAAACACCTAAAGTTGGTTTTAAATAAATTAAGAAAATAATTACCAGAGAAATACTGCAAGTAGAAGTTATTTTTATGTTTAAATATTAGACATTGATTTACAGGTTTAATCGATTTTTTGACAGGTTTTATTGATTTCATAAAAAATGAACATTATCATTAAATTCTGCATACTTGAAATATATAAAAACTTTAAAAGAATTAAAATTTTAATTTTGACATGGGCTGTCATATTTAAATTATTTTGTCAGGTTTGACTAATATTTATAAAAAAAAAAAGGAATATAACCAGTAAACACAGCCTACTTGAAAATGGGTATATGTGTGTAAAATGCCATACACGGTAAACTTCATAACCTCCCTATACTTTCTATTAAACGTAATTCTCTAATTTAAAAAACCGTGCCTGATCCTTTCTTTTTTGGATAAATCAATTTTTTGACAGTTTTGATTGATTTTTATTAAAAAAATGAATATCACCACTGAATTATGCATGCTTTAAAATGGGTATATATGTGTAAAAAACTTTATATTATTACTTAGATAAAAAGTTTCTTTTTTGAGATGAGCTGTCATATGTAAATCACTTTTTTTGACAGGTTTGAATAATTTTCATAAAAAATGAATATCACCACGGAATTCAGCATATTTGAAAATGGGTATACATGTGTAAAAAACTTTATATACTTATTTAGATAAAAAGTTCCTTTTTGAGATGAGCTGTCACATTTAGATAAATTTTTTGATAGGTTTGATTGATTTTCATAAAAAATGAATATCACCAATGAATTAAGCATATTTGAAAATGGGTATACATGTGTAAAAAACTTTATATACTTATTTAGATAAAAAGTTCCTTTTTGAGATTAGCTGTCACATTTAGATCAATTTTTTGATAGGTTTGATTGATTTTCATAAAAAATGAATATCACCAATGAATTAAGCATATTTGAAAATGGGTATACATGTGTAAAAAACTTTATATACTTATTTAGATAAAAAGTTCCTTTTTGAGATTAGCTGTCACATTTAGATCAATTTTTTGACGGGTTTGATTGATTTTCATAAGAAATGAATATCACCACTGAATTCTGCATAGTTGAAATATATATGTAACATTAAAAATATTTATAAAAACTTATTAATATCTGAGAAAAATGGGGGGGGGGGGGGGGGGGGGGGGGCACTTCCCCTCCCCAGCACTTGAGCGGACAAATTTTGACCAGCACTAATAAGGTTAAAACACCTAGTAACTGACTTAGTTATTGGGGAAGATTTCATGATTACAAAGTTTAACCGAGGAGAAGAACTCCCTGGTATTCAACTATGCTCTCCTTAAATTGCACGTTCAGTCCACATCTTTATTTCGCTATCTAACTAAGGACTGCTACCCATTCGCAACTAAATCTAGGCAGTATAGCTAATTTATTGAAAAAATTGGTAAAGGAAGGCATTCTAGAGAAAAGTGACTCACTTTGGAGAGCTCAGCCTTTCGTTAGTAAGAGTGAAAAACATAAACGTCGTATATTTATAGATTACTGTAAAATAATAACTGTGTCTTGGTTTCAGAGAATTATAAATAAAATTATAACATCTGCCAAACTATAGGAAGTGTTCGCGTACGTAGATAACATAATAATTGCTGGTCTTGAGCTCTCTGGCCGTCTGCAGAACAGATGTTAGCGACTTCACAATGTCAGCTTCGCTCAACCAAAAATGACATCCGATCGCCTTCCATGCTAGAACGCTGTGCAAACGGGAGAAAACATACTCTTCTTTGGAAAAAGAAACATGCGTGATAATAATAGAAGCTATAAGGAAATGGAAGCACTACCTATTAGGACGTTATTTTATGTTAGTCACAGATCAACAAGCACTATCTTACATGTTAATAAACACCATTAAGAAAAAATAAAAAATGACAAGTTTTTAAGGTTGAGAATGGAGATGGCTTCTTATAACTATGATGTAAGACACCGAAAAGTAGCATTAATGTCATTACAGATTCGCTTTCAATAGCATTTTTGCCTACAATGGACATTTCTAAGCTTTATAACATACACAATCAACTGTGCCGTCCGCGAATAACGAGAATGGCACATTTTGTTCGTAATAAAAGTTTACCATTCTCAATTTTGGAAATTAAAGACATGGGAAAAAATTGTTAAATTTGTATTGGAATAAGACGAAGTTCTACAATGTTCCACATAAACTTTTGGTAAGGGCTGCCAGATCATGGGGAGGGTTAAATATATACTTTAAATGTGGCCTTCCTTCCTCTAATGGCAACATGTATTTTCTAACAATGGTCAATGAGTGGTCACGCGTTCCATTCGTATTTCTTTGTAAAAATATGAGTGCTTCGACGATAATAAATTATCTAAGCCCATTATTTTATATTTTTGGTATTATGGATTACGTACATAATGACAGAGGTTCTTCTTTCTTATCACAAGAATTACAACATTATTTGCTAAAACTCGGAGTGGCAATGAGTGGCACTACTTTATAAAATCCAACTGGCAACTCCCAGTGTTAAAGGTATAATGGAATAATCTCCAAAAGTATTAATCTGACTTTGAAAGCACGCAACCTAGATGTAAAACATTCATGGCTTTTCCACAACGATCTACACGCGGAGTCTCTTTACCTTCTTTGCTTATGACTCCAGGTGCCGTACTCTTAAAAAGAAACCAAAGAAATAACAAATATAGTCCTCTCATGGAATAAGTAGAACTGTTGGAGACGATTCCATCTAATGCCCATGTTCTTTTAACTAATGGAAGTGAGTTAACTGTCAATCTAAAAGACTTAGCTTCTATACACGAAAATATTGCAAAGCATCAAGACTCCAACCTATCTCGTTACTTAAATCCTAATATCCCGGTACAAAAAATATTCCAAAGCATCAAGACTCTATTCATTCTGATGACTTTAATCCTGCCATTTTATCATAAATCCCTCTTGACAACACATAAAAAAAATCGCTACCCGAAAAGAGAAAGACATTCTCCTCAACGCTTGGAATAATGAAAAGAAAAAAAAGGGGGTAAATGTCATAATTTAAGCATCGTCACAAACCTCAGTTTTAAAATCACACATAAAACTGTCATAAGGACTAATTACCCTTATACTAAAATAACACTTGTCTATAGCCACTTTAATTGTAAGCTCACTTACTTTCACAACGACTATATAAACCTGCACATATTTCATTCAATTTTGAAAGTAAACGCTATCTTGTTTAAATAAATCTTCAACTACATGTTCATTACAAATATTCAAAGTTATCATTTTATTTAAATAATTAAAATTAGATTGAGATTTACATTTAAATATAATGAAATTATTATCTGCATCAGTAATAGGAATAGTGGAGTATAAAATATATTTCCTTATAGTTACTCCTTATTCTTACTTCTTAAAAATTAGCCTTTTCCCTTATTCTTACTCTTTAAAATAGAAAATCTTCCATAAGTAAAAAGATGATTGGGATATCATGAATGTAAATAAACAAACGATCACTAAATCAAAATTGTCTCTAATTTAAAAAATAAAAAAGAATTTTAAAAAATTTAAAACCTACTATAATCAAAAATTGAATACTAAGTTTTTAACTAATGTGTAAATAATATTCATATTGAGAATTAATAAAAAAAGAATAAAATATAGTCCTAAAAGTTTGATATTCATGTTTTTTACGTATCTAAAAGTGATTATTTTAAATTAAAATATTGTAACAATCACCAACTAAGTGAAAAGTCTTGGACAGTTAATGTGAAATTTGTTGAAGAGGCAAAAGAATATTTTCTATTTGTGAAAGATGATTTAGAAAATATATTATTCTGTAAAAAAATGTATTATTGTTCAAACAACCTACAAACTGTAAAATGTACCCTTCTACTTGATCTATCGTTTTAATAAAAGACATCCCGAAAAATATTTGAACTATAAAATCACGCGGTTTGCTCTCAAAAAATACATAACTTCATTAGTTAATATTTCAAATGAAAAAATGGTTAATGACCTAATTGCTAATAAATATATTTTATACAAAAAATTATGGATTAAAATAACCTCTAATAAATAATTGACTTTAATTTCAACTTAGATAAAAAATTAATCTTTCTGAGCAATGTATTTCAAATAAATTTTCCACATCTATTCAACCTTTGTCAATTTATAAAGAAAAATCTATAATTTACATTGCAAATGTTGTGGATTTGTTAATTTCCATTTTGAATTAGCTGATTTTATATTCTTAAAAAATAATTCTATTATAATAAATATTTGCATTTAAAAACTCGTTTATTAAAAATCTTAAAATAAAATTCAAACTGATAAAAATCAAATATTGACATTACTTTTTAACTTTTTTTTTTGACTATTATAAGCAAACTTAAAAATGTCTTATTGCATATTTTTTGTTTTTTGAAATTGTTTCTTACTAAATTTGTAATCATAATTTAATTTGCCTTATTTAAATTTATGAAAATAATAATAAAAGGATAATGATAAGGATAAAAAGATGGGTATTTTTTATAAATATTAAGACTACTCTTATGTATAAAGCTAGGAACAGATATCAATAAAATTAAAATTTTTGTTTTATTATAATTTATATGGGAACTTCTTAATTTATTTTTCTTCACGCAAACTAGTGTAGGATATTATTGAAATGACTGATTTAACCTGTAGAAATATATGAATAAAATGTATATTTAATTATATTTAAAAATTTTTTTTGAATGTCTCTGCAAGAATATATGGTTTTGCTCGTTTAAATTAACTTGCAAAATGAACTGTAAATTGATTGGGACTAGCTTGTGAAAATTGTTTTGTGTAGTTGACCATGTTACAGAATTTATTTTTGGCCACCCTCCTATTATAAATAAATTTACTATACTTAATCCGACTAAAAAAATATAAACAATTTACTCAAATTTTTTTTCTTTGAGATCAAGTAATAATGCAAAATTATTTTTTAGGAGCAAACTGATCTGGGCCTCAAATCTGTTAACTCTTTTCACTGAACATATATTTAGCATTTTTTGAGTTTTTTCTATAATTCCTAATTTCACATGATTTAAACAGCTGTCTAATGTATTTATACAGTGAAATCGGTTTATAACAAAATCGGTTATAGCAAAATTTCTGATATAACGAAACAATTTTCTTTCCCGGTCAAAATCTCTTTGTTTAGACCTTATATCTAAGCCGCCTATAACGAAGATCAGGATATAGCGTACTAATTTCCTAGCCCCTTAGTCAGAAAGCTCGCTCCAAAACCACCGAAATTACTGACTCGTTGGACGGTCTCGCGCTACAGTGTTGCATAACGTCACAGACTTTGTTAAAGACTCGTAATAATTTTAATTTTATATTTTGACTTTCAATTTTTTTAAATATTTTAGGCGGATCTTAATTTCGCCACCCCATAACACTTGATGCGCCGAATACTGAATGATATTGGAACACGGATATATATACTAGTGGGCAAAGCGTAGTAAACTATCAAACCACTTAGCCTGGGATCTCGCATTAGAAGATAAATATATTTCTTTCTTAAATTCTACTTCTTTGAAATCAAAGGAGCTAGAACTTTTGATTTTTCGCCAAAAATTCTGCACAGGTTTGAAGAAAAACTTGTGAATTAAAATCCTTCATTTCTTTATAAATATCTTTCCTATTTTGATTTGCTATCAATTTTCATATGATATTCTAAAAAAGTGGAAAAGACATTGGTATTTTGTCTAGGTATATTTAAACAATTGGTTAATTTTAATCTATTAGATCAGGATTCCCACAAACTTTTTCAGACGTAAACTTCATTCAGAAATATTTTTGAGAATCGTAGATTCTGATTAGAGATGTATCGGATGCGAATTTTTTTACATCTCCGGATGCGCATATTAGATTTGACATCCTAGCAGATGCGGATATAAAATATTAAAAAAAAATTATATGTTTATATTTTACAGTATCTTACTATTTTAATCCCTTTTTTACTGTTTTTAATCCACCAATGTAAAAAAAACCTAAATTAGAAAATTTTATTTAAAACAATCATAATTAATTACCGGTAATTTTTTTTTAAGAAATAACAGTTTTTCTACTTTTTTCCCTAATAATCTCTTTCTTTTGTCATCTCCTAATATAGCTGCTCGCTTTGAACAGTGCTAGAAGGACAGGTAAGGTAATGACATGCAATTTTTGATAAAAATGGAAATTCTTCTTTTTTAGTTTTCCACCAATCTAAGCAATTATATGAATCAATTCTTTTTTCTTTTTGATACCTCGTTATTTCTTCCTTAAAAGCTTCATTATCTTCATTTTCTTTATCGTTTTCTTCTTCACACTACTAGAGTTTAGAATAGAATCTATAGCTTCATTCAAAGAGGTATAAACTTCATTAGCACTTTTCTTCATTTTTTGCACCTTTTTACGTCTATCTATGAAAAAAATCTATTTTATGATTCAAAAGGAAAGTTTTTACTTTATTTGTGTTTCAAAATTGGTGAACAATTTACTTTTGAATCTCGGATCGAGAAAAGTAGCTATAATGAAAATCCGCGGATGAGGATGTAGATGTAAAAATTTTTGCGGATGATTCGCATATGCGGATGCAATGGAATGCATTTTTATTCCAGAAAAAAATGTCTGAATTTGTGTCATGCGCCCCTCAAATTGTAGGCCCAAAGGATAGAGATAATCTACATTATTTGACAGTTTTTTTAGGAGTTATTTACCAGCTTTGGGAATGTATGCAGTGCAGATTTATACTCTGAACAATCACAATTACTTATTTGCAGAACCCCTGTGTTCTCCGGAGTCCTCTTTGGCAACCGCTTTATTAGAGCTTTTTAAAATTGCCTAAAGACTTTTATGTGATTTTCGACCCTGCCTATGCTTCTATAAATTTTCGTGCGTACCCACACACACCTTTCAATCAAAATATTTAAGGCATAAATTAGTATCTAAATAATTACTGTAAAGTAATTTTTAAAATCTTTCGTGTATAAAATTAAAAATCACTAATTTCGATAATAAGTATTCACCAAGTTAAAAAGCTAAATATCCAAAATTTTATGAATCCTTTATGCGCACTAAATTGCTTTGCGTCATTATTCACGAAATTTAGTCATCGTGAAATAAAGTACTTCGCAGTAATTGTTTAAACACATAAAATAGAAACCTCTCCGGCTAACTACCTCGCTGCTTGTGAAGAAAGGTCATTCTCATCAATCAGAATTACGCAGCAGTTAAAATACCAAGTTCTCTGATGATTTGGTAATAATAGCAGACAGTGAAAAGGAAATGTAAAAAAGACTGTTTATGTGGCAATAATGTCTCGAAGGAAAAGGCCTGAGATTGAATTCACGTAAGACTGAAGTGATGAAAGTCTGTAGGAATGAAAACGCTGTGATAAGCATGGGATCGAATTGAAACAAGCGCAAGAGTTTAAGTATTTAGGGCCAGTTATTGAAAAGGAAGGAGGTTGTAGTAAGGATGTACGTACAGTCAAGGTTGAATGCGAGTTGGGCAAAATGAAAGAAGTTATGACTGTTTTAAACGATAAAAAGCTGCCCATGAAACTGAAGGCCAACGTGTATTTAGCCATAGTGAGACCCGTCATGAATTACGGTTCAGAATCTTGGTGTCTGAAATGAAAATGCTGAGAATGATGTTAAATGTGACAAGAAGAGATAGAATCAGGAATAAAGAAATAAGACGAAGAATAAAAGTAATGACGAGTGTGATAGATGTAATCGAAAAGAACAAAATGAGATGAAATGGACGACACGTGCTGAGAAGGGAAAAAAGATGAGAAAATAAGGAAAGCATACGATGAGCAGGTAAAAGGAAAAGAGGAAGGCAAAGAATGAGATGGGGAGATGATTTGGAAGAAAGTATGAAAAAATTTGGTTTGAAAGAAAGCGATGCTACAGACAGAAAGCCTTGGAGAGAATGGATCAAAGCCATCGACCCCCAATAAGGGGATAAGATGAAGAAGAAGATGTGAATTATTTGGATGAACAGTTTAGTGTATAGGAGATAAATCATGCTTATGAGAGGAGTGTATTATCTTCGTTTTGACGCATACAGAATGTAGATGACCAAATCGCTATGATTCAGTTAAGGGAGGAATTATGAGCTAATTATACGCGTAAACACTACTCTTCAAATAGTAACCGAAGCACTATGCAAGTTAGTAAAACACACTTTTCCGTAACGACATCATCAAGCAATCAATATATATTCTTTGTTTATGCTTATTTTTAAGAACTGGAAAGAAGTAAGGGATCGTAGGTTGCATGCAATAAATTCAAAACGAAGTACATGAGAATAAAGTTTCTGTTGTTTTAACTGTTTTAATTGCGGGATCCAACGAAAAGAAGATGTTTCACTTTTTGTAGATATATTTCCCAAATTGACGTTAATTTCTTGATGATAACTGAATCTCTACTCTAGTTTGCGCTTGCACTAAGATATGGTACTAGACACAAATTGCATTCAAATTTAATACCACTCAAAGAGACTATTAGAAATTTAGTTGTTGTAGTAGACCTTATCAGAAAACACAATTTTGCACAAATGTCTTCCCATTCATTTATATAAAAATAAAAACACAGCAAATTTAAAAAGTTTTCTCCTATCAAATCATGAACAAAGATAAATGAGTGTATAAATTGGGTTATACTGATTAAAAATTCTGAGAAAATTTCTAGAAGATATCAAAACATGTGATGGGTGATTTATTCAAAACATTTTGTAAATGATCCTCTATATCACTTATCTCGGTCCCCTTGAGGCTTGAGATTTTTAAATGCTCGTGTTAAATCGTCTACTTCTAGATTCTGAAATTGGCTATGACTGCTAGAAAGCTTACAAATCTTAGCTCCCTATCGAATTCTGATTTAACCTTGCTACCACGTATTCCAGCCATTCCTAATATTCGGGCAATTACCTGTAAATGAGGTGAACTTTGGAAGTCGGCTCAGTAAAAGTACCTTCTTTAGATTACTTTATTTCTTCTTTTTCATTATTTTCGTGAAATTTCATGTTGAAGCCTCATTGAAGTATTTTTGATTTGTTTTAGTATTCGTGCATTGATTATTATTTATAGTCATTTGAACTACGCCGTGTATACATGCGATGTGCGTGTAAGTACTGAATTATTGATTGCTTTACAAATATTTTTGAGAGAAATGGGTTTTGACAAAAATAAAGAAAAAGAGATGACCATGTTGATTAATGTGTCTAGGAGAGATAGAGGGAAGCTAAATATCAAAGAATCTAAATGTCATGTTTGATTACTTTGGCTGTGAAGTAATTATATAAAATATGTATATTTGTAATAATAAAATAACTGAATTTGTCTACCTTGATATTGGAAGGAGAGGAGGACAAAAAATTTTCTAATGATTATAACTGTCAAAAATATTTGATTGATTCATGTTATATAAAAAATAGTTAATAAAGTAATCGCTTTAAAAATATAATAATATTAAATAGCTTTAATAAATAAAGCTTCCACGTTACAAAGGGGAAGGAGAAAAAATTAAAAAAAAAAGGCAGCTTCATTTTCGAAACCGCTTGTAAAGATGTATTCACCTAAATAAACTTTTTAACTATCCTTTTTCAAGCCTTTCAAAGATTGGTTTTCCAAGATGAGCCTTCTGTTCCTCCTTTTAAATGAATTTGGTGGCCCATTTGGCGTCTAACGTTTGAATTTATATTTACTTAATATAACTAAGATCTCTGAATGTTATATTTTCTTCATGTTTTTTTTAGATTTTTAACCTCCCACGCAAGATATATTCGTTGCAGTTATGCAAAAGAAAGAATCTAATAAGCATGCCAGTAGTGGGGGTCGAGCTTTTCAAACGATGGGTTTTGATTGGCCCGTTTACAAAGCTATTCTTCACAAAGGCTACAAAATGCCCACGCCCATACAACGAAAGTGTATTCCCGAAATCCTGCAGGGCAAGCGTGATGTTGTTGCCATGGCGCGGACTGGGAGCGGGAAAACAGCGGCCTTCCTACTTCCCATGATTCAAAAGTTGAATGCTGCCCACACTCCAAATGTGTTGGACATTCGGGGACTCATCATCTCGCCGAGTCGGGAATTAGCCTTGCAGACGAGCAAGTTCTTCAAAGAATTCGCCAAGTACACTCCTCTCCGCTCCCTAACAATTGTGGGGGGAGATAAAATGGAGTCTCAATTCGCAGCTCTGCATTCCGTACCTGATGTCGTCATCGCTACACCTGGTCGTCTGCTGCACGTGTGCATGGAAATGAATCTAAAGTTTGATAGCATTTGCATGGCCGTCTTTGATGAAGCTGATCGACTCTTTGAGATGGGCTTTGCTGAGCAATTGCGCGAAATCCTTGCCAGACTTCCGCTTTCCCGTCAAACCCTTCTTTTTTCGGCCACTCTTCCCTCCACACTCATCGACTTTGCCTCAGCCGGCTTGTCAGAACCGCTTTTGATTCGTTTAAATCTCGACCATCAGTTAAGCGAAACGGTAAAGTTGGTCTTTTTGGCCTGCAAGTCGGCTGACAAGTACTTTATTCTGCTGCACCTCTTGAAAAGCATCCTCCAAAAGAAGGAACAAGTTATCGTTTTTCTTCCGTCAAAGCACCACGTGGAGTTAGTTAGGGAGTTTTTAGCGCTGCACCACATCGACTCCTCCCACGCTTACAGCGCCCTTGACTCTTCTGCGCGGAAGGAAGAAGCTGAAAAGTTTTGCAAAAGAGAAACGAACATCTTTATTGTAACTGATATTGCAGCCAGAGGCATAGACATTCCCCACTTGGATAATGCGATCAATTTCAGTCTTCCTAGCACTTCGAAACTTTTCATTCATAGGTGCGGGAGGGTTGCTAGGAACGGAGCTTCTGGCACAACCTACTCTCTGGTGTGTTGCAATGAAGTTGCTTACTTTGAGCAGTTGGCTTTCTTCCTTGAAACACCCACATTTTATCCCCAGAGTGAAGAAGAAATTCTTCGCACAGATGCCCTTTCTTCAAATTCCAAAGATCTAGTGCTTTGCTCAGTTCCCGCTAATGTCATCAATGATAATGCATTTTCCTTCGATTCTCCCGAAACAAATTTAGCGTCCCTTCACCGAGTCAGCGAAAAAGCGATGAAATGTTACGTAAAAAGCCGAGCTCCAGCTGAACACAAAGCTGTCAAAGCTGCAAAATCGCACTCTATTCTCCAACTATTTCCACATCCGATGTTCAGAGAAAACGTCAATCAAAGAGAAGATGAAACCCGGTGGCAGCTGATTAAAGCGATCAACACGTATAAACCCAAAATTACATCTTTATCAACACTCCCTCAACGCCAATCTATCAAAATGCCAACAAATAGTGAGGCTGCTGCTTCCAAAAAAAATTCCACCAGAAAGGGGAGACAACAAAGAAGTGAGCTTTTGAAGCACGTGGGCAAAGCCCAGCTGGGAGGGGCGGAAGGAATGAGTAGTAAGTTTCGGGATGTCAAGTACTACATTTCGAATCAGCCAAAGAATTTTTTTGCTGAGAAAGGATTGATGCTTTCATCGGAGTCAGCTTTTGAGATGTTACCCGATGAAGCTGTTTCAATCAAAAAGCAGAAAGATTTGCTCAGGTGGGATCGTGTGAAGAAAAAGTTTGTGGGCCCGGGGGATAATAATGCCTTAGGCGCAAAAGCTAAAAAAAAGATTAGAACTGAAAGTGGATCGCTCATTCCTTCTTCATATAAAACCAACCTGTACGAAGATTGGCTTAAGACGAAAAGCGCAAGGCCTTATTCGGGCGAACGAGTAATTGTCAAAAACAATAACACCCTATTCCTTGAAGGAAAGGACCAAAAGCCTAAGAAGAATGTTAATTCTTTGAATACGAATTCATTTTCTGATTATCGAACTAGGAAAGGTCGTAGTAAGCAAAAGCGATTGAATGTGCGAAGTCAGAGTGATAAAATGCCGAACGCATTCGGAAAACAACGCCCTTCACTCAAATCGGCGGATGAGATCATCAAGAAAAGAAAGCGAAAACAAAAACTCAATTTCCTTCAAAAAAAGCATGAAAATAGAAATAAATCTTCCAAAGTTCGCAACACTTGAAATAAACTTTAGTGAAATCATATTTTTCTTAAACCTTCAATATAATGAACGATTAATATTTTTGATAAGTCGATAATTGTCGACAAGTGGCGTAGGGAAAATAAAAAATGGCCAGGCCCAAACGTTTACATTTTTTTCTAAAAATAAAAATCTCTATTTTCTCAGAAAATTACAAAGTCAAAAAAATTTTTACTAAAAAAGTTGAAGCATTTGGAATATTTTCGAAAAAATTCTCATCACTTCATCAATGCAGATAGATTTGTATTATCTATATATATATATTAGTGATGGGAGGATTCCTTTTACGATGATGATTCCGAAAAAGGCCGATTACAATTTTTCTTGGTTTAGAAAATTTACTTCAAATTTTAAAAAATCAGACTTTATATAGCGCATTCCCTATTCTCATTCAACAGTATGCAAGTTTATCAGAGAAAACTGTTATATTTAATAGAGATTTTTTGAAATAAAAGATTTCAGATGGTTCAGGCATATCCACACACTCACCCAAAGCTGATTTTGTTTTAGATTTAACTAAAAATCTAAAAAGCTACTAAAAGTTTTAGATTTAATGCATATATCTTTGAAACGAAGAGGTTTGTGTTTACCTTTGAAGAAAAGCCCACTCTATTTTTTCATGTTTTTCTTACCCGACTTTTATGATCTTTTTTTAAGCCTCGTCAGCATATACTCTAGATCAGCGTTTGTCAACCTTGTAAAAAATTTAAATTCTTTAAAAGTTTTTAGGGCCCACTATGAAGTTAAAAACACCGAAAATCTTTAACATTTTTTTAAAACTTTAATTTGAATTTTTCATTCCATTTAAGTTCAATATAATCTTCTAAAAACATTTTTTCTAGAAATTTTATGTTTCAAGAAAATTGATTTATCACCCATTCTTCTTTATTGAGTTTAAACAAGTCCTAAGCGATGATGTTCCAGCTAAAATTACGTAAAAAGTAAGTTTTTGAAAAGAAAAATTGATTTATTTGTTTATACGATGATGTCGAACTGATTCTTAAGAAAATTGCCCATCTGAATTCCATTTTGGGCCATTCGTCCACTCTTGAGAAAAACGTGCTCTAAACACGTTCTCTCTGTTAAATATGGCTCATGACTGTAGGGCAAGCAATTTTTGACCTAAAAATCCTATTTTTTATGACTTATTTCACAAAAATTTTGAACGGAGGGAAAGTTTAAAGTTTTTTTCAATTAAAAAGACTCGCTCCTTAGATTATATTAGAATAAAAAAAATGTAAAAATTTGGAGTAAAATAACTATAGTTTTAAAATAATATTTAATATTACCAAAAAAAATCCAAAAACGGAAGAAAAAGTTCAAACTTTTTTAAAATTGCTTTACAGTGACTTTTTGTTCTTTTTTAAAAAAAATTGAGCTTATGACTATTGACTTTTGTTCGCCCTGGTTATTACCAATAGTACCACAAAATTTAAGTGAATATTCTACTTTTAAAGACCTAATAACGGTCATTTTTGACTATTGATTTTTTTTACATTTAGGCGTATCTAGAATTAGTTTTCAAAGGTTATTATTTCGTGCAACCACAATCAAATCCATGAATAGAAAAATGGGGATTTAGGTAAATGAATCATTGCAAATAATGAGGGGTGTAGAGGCTGCAGCAGCGCTCTAATGCTTCTAGTTAAATATAATACAAAGACATACGCACCTTTTGTCAAAAATTGTACATCTTGTGGTGCAAAATTCATTCCAAGCGTGTAATTACTTCTATATTATATATGCAGGTATAGTGAGTGTATAATTATCATCCATCGCATTCGTTTATCCGATGCAACGTTGGAAACAATGAAAAATACAGAAAGGAAGTGATCATCATCATCAATAATTCATTCTACTCAGTTTATCTATACTTAGCAATGTGTTTAAGTAACTCGCGGTTAAAGAAAATAATGAGGTTGGCGGTTCGAGCCAACTTTTCGTACTTGGGCAGTGTTCGCATTCCTGTCCAATTTTTGGCGGAAAACGTAAGCAAAGCTTTGTAAAATGCGCTTAGTTACAGTGGTGGCATATGGTATACGTTACACTTCCAAATTACGTTACGATACGATAGATTTATTTAAAAAATATGATTCAATTTTCGTGCAAAGAAAAACTGCCCATATCAATGTTTTATGTGTAATGACTTATTTGTAGACAAAAAATAGTAATAAAAATTTACTATGGAAAATATATAAACACAACTAATTTCGGATTATTATTTAATATTTCTGCTTTCATTTTAAGATTCGATTTCTTTATTGAAACTTTGTGAGAAAATTGTATAACTTGACAGTCTTATTATCACTAAAAAATTAATTGTACACAATTCGCTCAATCATATCTCTTCAATTTTCGTGACTTTTCCTAAAATCGCTACCTGCATATTTTCAAACCATTTTCATGGTAGTTGAATGACCCTTTCATGTCCAAAACTGTCAATCAAAATCAAAAATTAACATTTTCAGCAAAATTTTGACGTTATTTGTACTTAACCTTATAACTTAGGATCTATATTATATAATACCCGGAAATATAATTATATACAGTTTTGAACGCATAACACTTTATATATTTAATTTTTTCAATAATCATGGCTACTTTTTAGATAATGTCAATAAAAATTTTGATTGATCAGAAATATATCTAATAAAATATTACTTCAAATTTTATATAAAATATATGTTTTTATACTAAATCGGCTATGCTCGTTTTATTTCTGGACTCATTTTTTACATTTAGGATCTGAAAATACCTATAAGTATTAATCAAATTCGCGGTTTACTTCTAAAAATATTCTCTCTAATTTCAAATGAAATATAAGTTTTAAACCAAATCGACCATACTAGTTTTATTTCTGAACATAGATTTTGCATTTAGAGGTTTTTAAATGTCAATCAATTGTGCCGTTTATGTCTAATATCTACAGAAATATTTTTGAAATTTAAATAAAATATATGATTTTATACCAAATTGAAGATGGTACTTTTATTTTTGAACTCACTTTTCGCATTTAGGGTTTCAAAATATCTGAAAGCTTCAATCAGATTTGCGGTTTACTTCTAGATACTGTCTTCAAAAATATTTTCAAAAAAATAAAATATCTGTTTTATACCAAATCGACTATGCTTATTTTATTTGTGTACTGGATTTTGGATAATACGGTTAAAAAATATCTCGAAGTAGCAATTGAATTAGTAATGTATGCCTGAAAATCAGTTCTGTGAAAAATTTTCAAAAAACGGCTGCATATTAGATATATAGTAAAAATATACTTTTTTTTTTGTATATTTTGGCTTATAATACTTTCTACAATCATTTTGATTATGAAATATTTATTAAAAAAAATAAAACGTATTATAAAATCTTTTGAAAATTTGTATGAGAGAAGGAACCAAGTTGAAAACTAATTGAAAAGAGAACATGTGAGCAAAACAAATAATTAAAAAAATATGTATCTTGACTAAATGGAAGATCTACCATGTTCTAATGAACTAGGAAGTGGTTTAATTATATAATATTAGGTGCTTCAAAAACATTTTGACTGTGAAAAAAAAGTTCCTCCTTTACAAATGAAAAATCTTTAAATCTATAGCTTATCATCTACGATTACAATTATCATTTAACTAAGATGGGTAGGAAATTTGAAAATTTAGAATAGGTCAGATTTATCAAAAATGGCACAGATGCCAATATGTGAGAATTTAGTCACTATCAAGATATTTTTTTAATTTAAATTGAATTTGTTCATCTTTTTCCTTTTGCGTCAAAGATAATTTTTTAGATAAAGAACGTGGACAACTTTTTGTAATTGAACAATGAACACCACGAAAGATTTCATCAGAAAAAATCCTTTGAAATAAGATTGGTTGACAAATATTCAGGCTTGATAATAAAATACACGATACTGATAAAAAAAAGTCTTAGATCACCAAGAGATTCTTTAATCAGAATGCTTTGAGAGAGGAAAAAAGTAATTTTATCCTTATAAAAATTTTTTAACCTAAAATCATCAAGGAGACCCTTAGTTTTTTCTAACAAAGATTGCAGAAAATAAATTTCTAATGAAAAAAGAGCTAACAAGAAAGGATCATCATAGATTGAATTGTAAAATTACATACTGTAAAAGTATAGAAGATATGACGTAGAGACTACGAGCCGGTAACGAATTTGTAACCAAAAAGATGGTAGTCCTATCGAGATACCTAATTTACAGACATGAAATATTTTGAGGGCATTAAACACCTAAAATTCGTTTATTAAATAAATTAAGAAAATAATTAGGAGAGAAATACTGCAAGTAGAATTTATTTTCAAGTTTATATATTTGCAATTGATTGACAGGTTTAATCTATTTTTGACACGCTTATTTGATTTTCAAAAAAAAAATGAGCATCACCACTAAATTGGGCATACTTGAAAATGGTATATATGTGTAAAAAACTTTTTATAAGCATTTCAATAAAAATTTTAATTTTGACGTGAGCTGTCATATTTAAATCATTTTTTGACAGGTTTGATTGATTGCCATAAAAAATAAACACCACAACTGGGTATATATGTATAAAAAAACTTTTTATAAGAATAAAAATTTTAATTTTGACAGGTTTAACTGATTTTCATAAAAAAAAGGAATACTACTAGTAAACTCAGTGTACTTGAAAATAGGTATATATGTGTAAAAAACATTTTATAAGTATTTGAATAAAAATTTCTTTTTTGAGATCAACTGTCATATATAAATCAATTTTTGACTGTTTCATTAATTTTGATAATAAAAAAATGATAACATCAGTGAATTTGGCATAGTTGAAATATATATATATATCATTAAAAATATTTATAAAACTTATTCATATCTGAGAAAAATAGAGGGGACACTTTGCGTCCACAGCACTTGAGCGGACAGATTTAGCCCAGCACTAATAGTCTCTGTGAGAGAAATTCTTCAGAATTTGTGATTCAAAGTCGACGAATTTTCACAAACGATCAATTTACGTCTTCTTTGGAAAGATTGGACAATATAACTAATGCCGCTCCTTCTGTTTTCAAACTAAAATCCATGAATTCAAGTCTATTAGACCTTGTCCTCGATGTCAATATCCACACAGTTTATGCCTTGCATTATATACATGATAAGCTTTTCCTAAAATCAACAAAATAGTATACACACTTTGGATGCTTACGGAACTAAGAGAAACATAAAATAGGTCAACCGGTTGATCAATAGCAATTACTTTGTGCGCAAACTCTTTCGCTTCTCACTCCTCAAAATTCATATACTCAAAATGGCTGTCGTGCTGAATGAAAGCGTTTGTAACGCTCTGGAAACTTCTGTTGTCGTTGTGACGTGTCGTTCTGTGTGGATCGGAGCATTCTTCGTTATCATTTCTCTCAGCGGCATCTTTGTCAACACAAGCATGCACCGCTCCTTCAAGAGCTTGTCAATTGGAAATCACTTTTCTTACAAAAGCTTGGAAATTTCTTCCTACTCCTTGATCTTGTTCTCATGTATTTCATTGATAAAGTCTGTCTATTTCTTAAGCGCTCCCCTGGTTCACTTCCAGAACGCTTACTTTTCAAAGAGTTGTGTACTGACATACACCAATAATTCTTTTCTGTTTCATATCAACGTCACGTTTCTAATGACCTCGTTTGTCTATGTCTTCTTTTACTTCCTTAGAGTTTACAATGAAGTCAGTAAAAAACGCCTCTTTCAAAAGTTTCTTGACTTCTTTGACAAGGGGTACGGTCGAGCTTTGCTCTTTGTTGTCATTTTCATCCTCAATATTGAAGTTGAGTTTTTTCTAGTCAATACGAAATACAAATGTCCCAGTGGAGAAATTTGCTTTTTATCCTTATCGGAAAAGGCATTTCTCATTCTCACATTCTTTCTGATAAAAAACTTATTGATTCTTGCCATATTCTGCTTCGGAATGTATCCCATACTTCTAACGATAAAAGAAATAAATTCATTAGGCCGAATGAATATCGCGCTCTCTCCTCAGTATGGATGCACCGCCCCAAACACCCTGCCCCATTTTCTGGTCAGGGCGAAGCTGAGAAGCAAGCAATTCATCATCATCTTCATCTCCATCTTCATTTCTTTTGTGATTGTTTACCTGGACTTCATCATCGCCTTTTTTTCCTTCGCCAAAAAATTTGGAAGAACACGCTGTTTTTCCATCTTCCTAACACCCTTCTTTTATGCGTATTACATGCATTTTATGCTTCTCCTACCAATCCTCGACAAGAATGTCCGCAAAGTTTTTCTCCCTTATCTGAAATGCTTGAAGAGAGGAACACACAACACCCTTTCATGAATAACACATGAACAATGCATCTTGCGCAAAATGACTCAAACACTTCTCATCACATAAATGTCACATATGTTCATTTTGTAGGAGGAAAAAAGACGTTTTTGAAATTGTCCAATTCCTCCAATCAATGAAGGAGCAATGGTAGGTCGGTAGAAAAGAAAAGCCTTCCAAAATTTCTGTGTATCCTTTCTGTTTCCTATTTTTCTTTGTGCATATGCTTTCAATTAAAATGTTCTTTGGTGAAGCATGAATAATAATAATAAATAATAAATAAATTTTTTCAGTTCCAGTTTTTCTACCATATGTTTTCATACTGCTCCGTAAATTTAGTTTTAAAAACTTTTTCAACTTGAAATAAAGTTTCTGAATTTCAGTATAAAAAAGATGAAAATCAATCTTAATCGATAAAATCTAAGATTAATTTTTGGTTTCTTTCTTTCTTGAATCTTTCGTTTGGTAGAAATTTATTTTATCTTCTATATTATTTTTGTAAAAATTATCATTTTGAGAAAACTATTTAAAATATACTATAAATAAAAGTTCGACAAGCTTCCTTTTAAAATGTACTTTTTTATATAAAATCAATCTTATGAATAATTTTGAAATTTCGCACTTTTTAAACTCAAATCACAACTTTCTGAGGTATCATAAATTAAAAATATAAAGCCCTTCTATATTATATTAATTCAAGTTATTGTTTTCTAAATTGAAGTTCCATTTTTTTAGTTTGAATCTCCTTCTTTATTTGAGTTTCAGTTGTTTTAATTTGGAAAAGTTTACTTACCGGTAAGATAGAGAAAAGATGTGAAAGAGTTCTTCCAGTTTGTTTGCTGAATTTCAACAATTTGCCACTTTGCACACCAACAGTAGAGTTCAGTTTCACATGATTGCGTATTTTGGCGAATTGAGTGCACGCTACATCTGTAAATCCTATTCCATTTCATTGATTAGGTCGACCAGAAAAGGCAAAATAAGGTAGGAGTAAAAATATCAACTAGGCTTATAAATTCTTGCTTATTTTCTTCAAATCATTTTGGGTGTTGCGGAATAGTTGTGAAATATTTATTTGTTTGAGTTCCAACAACATGGGAAATTAAGTGATGTTTCGCAATTTACCAACAATTTTCTTCTAATATTTATGAGGCAGGGAGAAGACAGGGGGAGGAAGGTATGCTTTGACTTTTCTTAATATTTACATTAAAATAAAGAAATTTTCTAACTTTTTTCCTCACTTTGGAACTCAGGTCTTCCATCTCAAGATGGTACTTTGTGGCACTAATTAAAAGCTCCCAGTAAGAGTCTGTTTAGAATCGGAGACCAAACTGGAAATAAAAATTGGGCATATTGATATTTCCAAGATTTTTTTAGCGACTTTATATATTTTTTTTCCAATTGGATGTAGCGCGTATGCTTGGATAAAATGCTTTTATTAAAAACAGAACAAACATTAATTCCAAAGTAATCAATAAAATAAATCGTTTTAAATATCAAGATTGATTATAAAATATATCCAATAAATAGTGTTTCTGCCTTAACGATTTCTTTATTTTAATTTCTTCAAATCATTCCTGTCTTAATTCGGTGTGCAATCATTTAGCACATATGAAATTGTTTGCTATATAGTTAATTATAGTATTATTTAAGTTTCACATGTCATCATAAATATTGTCTAAGTGTCGATTATAAATAATCAATCAAATATTGAAAAAAATTTTATAATAATTTTTATTCTATAATACAATTTGAACTAATCTCTTGACTCTTAAATACACGCCCACCCCAATCCCCCGCCCAGGATTTGATACATCAACGGGTCTCTGTTTTCAAGTAAGTTTTTTGCGTCATTTGAATTTATAATAGAAGCGTCTGAATAAACTTAGATTTTTATCAAGTACCTAAATATGACAAAATCCAC
The DNA here is from genome assembly GCA_030549495.1 of Nectonema munidae. Classification (NCBI taxonomy): domain Eukaryota; kingdom Metazoa; phylum Nematomorpha; class Nectonematoida; family Nectonematidae; genus Nectonema; species Nectonema munidae. Next base: position 280,799 of record JAUIRK010000890.1, read on the forward strand.
GGTTTGAGAAAATCCTCCAGGACTCAAAAGACCAGGACAATAATCATGTAGAATGAATTTGACAGATAAGCAAGTTTATTGAATAAATGAAACAATTATTCAAAATCCTGAACTCAAAGCAATGCTTCTGAGATAATAAGCCCAATATCTTTCTTTCTTACGCCTTTTCTGCCATTGATGAAATTGTCGATATAACACAAAAGGGACTGCGAGAATCAGCTTCACTTCACTTCACTTGTTTCGTGCCGGAAATCGGTAATTTGTTTGTTGTTTTTTTACTCTTAATTTTTATTCTTTATACATTATTCATTTAACGAGAGGATTCACGGAAGTCAATTTGAAATAAAATGGTTTGATAAGCAAAGTTCAAAAACTGTTAACAAATTCATGTAAAATTAGATATATGTTGAACAATTTTATTCAAAATTCATCAATTATTGCAAAGAAAAAAGAGTGCTATCAACTATATGTGTCGTCTCTTAGCATCAATCTTTGTGCACTTAAAGAAAGAAAGAAATTTATTGAAACAATCAAGGTAGCAAGAAAAAGTATGTACACCAAACAAAAATGCATATAATTGCAAAATGCAGAAACACTTTGAATAGTTAACCTTTCTCTTGTATATATAAATTGAGTGAATTAATTAATTTGCTATTTTGCCTTTTGCATAATTAGCTTTAATATCATTAATATATATATAATCTTCCCGAAATCTTTTTGACGTTTAACAAAAGGAGACAAAAATAATTTGTAGATAAGATATTGCCATATACGAGAAAAGACATTTTGTAATTAAATATACTATTTTAAGTTTTTAAAGGAGTGAAATTGCTGAAGTAGGAGACAGTGATAATAAGACTGTCAAGTTTTACAATTTCCTCACAAAGTTTCAATAAAGAAATCGAATCTTAAAATGAAAGCAGAAATATTAAATAATAGCCAGAAATTAGTTGTGTTTATTTATTTTCCATTGTAAATTTTTACTACTATTTTTTGTCTACAAATAAGTCATTACACATAAAACATTGATATGGGCAGTTTTTCTTTGCACGAAAATTGATTCATATTTTTTACATAAATCTATCGTATCGTAACGTAATTTGGAAGTGTACGTATACCATATGCCACCACTGTAACTAAGCGCATTTTACAAAGCTTTGCTTACGTTTTCCGCCAAAAATTGGACAGGAATGCAAACACTGCCCAAGTACAAAAAGTTGGCTCAAACCGCCAACCTCATTATTTTCTTTAACCGCGAGTTACTTAAACACATTGCTAAGTATAGATAAACTGAGTAGAATGAATTATTGATGATGATGATCACTTCCTTTCTGTATTTTTCATTGTTTCCAACGTTGCATCGGATAAACGAATGCGATGGATGATAATTATACACTCACTATACCTGCATATATAATATAGAAGTAATTACACGCTTGGAATGAATTTTGCACCACAAGATGTACAATTTTTGCAAAAGGTGCGTATGTCTTTGTATTATATTTGACTAGAAGCATTAGAGCGCTGCTGCAGCCTCTACACCCCTCATTATTTGCATGATTCATTTACCTAAATCCCCATTTATCTATTCATGGATTTGATTGTGTTTGCACGAAATGATAACCTTTGAAAACTAATTCTAGATACGCCTAAATGTAAAAAAATCAATAGTCAGTGATTAGGTTTCTTTATCATGTACATAAGTCAATAAAGTCATAAGGTCAATTTTTTTTAAAAAAGAACAAAAAGTCACTCTAAAGCAATTTTAAAAAAGTTTGAACTATATTTTCTTATATTTTTGGATTTTTTTAATAGGTCAATAATGTCAAAAATAATATTTATTAATTCAATAAAAAGTCAACAATTTATTTTGTATAAAACTGTTTTTAGAAAACTAAAAATTAAAACATTTGCAATAATTCACAATGTAAGAGTGAATTTTTTGGTTGTTTGTCTTTTATTAGGTCGTAAAATTGAAGAAAATCTTATTCTTCATGTCTAAAATCGTTAAGGAAATGACATAAGAAAATAACAAAAAATTGTATATATTTACAGAAAAAAGCCTTTGAACATACCTGAAACTATACAACAGCGTTGAAACATACAGGAATATGCTAATCAGAAATAAAATATAGCATACTACATATTCGATAAGACTGTTTGTTGAAAACACGCAGATTTTCTGCTCTTTTTTGGGTGAAGAGGCTGGCTTTCTTGGACCAAACCCCAGGCGTAGTCGCCCAACAATCGCGCATTATACTGGTCCTGTATCCATAGTATTTATAGTATTTTATGTAATTATAGCTCACCATCCTCTTCGGTGCAGTCTCTCCAAATGGGAATGCATCATGTGCAATCTCAGAGACACTCTGAAACCCATCTCTGAAGATTGTCAACCAGTTGGTGGTAGTTTTCTTCCTTGCTGTTACTCAAGAAGCCCTGAACAACCGCAATGACGTTTCTCCGGTGCCAAAAACTTTCCGGGCAACTTCGGGTCTTGCATTAGCTTTTTAATTTGCGGCACAACGAACATCCCAGCCTTCATTTTGGCCTCCGACAACTTCGGAAATGCCGCTTCCAAATGCTGAAGGCAGCGGACTCAAGATCTAGTGCCTTCAAAAATCGCTTTATGAGCTCCAGCTTGATGTGGAGGGATGGCATCAAGATCTTCTCCTGCTCAATCAGCGGTTGCCACTTGACGTTCTTCTCGCCAATGACAAAGCCCGTTCTTGATGGCCTGTCATTTGTTTGTATAAGCCTTTCAAACCTGTCAAAAGGCCAATCATCTTAAAGCCTCCAATCACTTTCCAATCATGTTGATTCGTACTTCACTGGGCACAGCAGATGCTTCACATTCTCACAGCCTTCCTACAGGTGAAGAGAGTTGGCGATAGGGATACATGGGTACTTGTTATCAGTGTGCAACAGCACAGCCTTCAACCTTTTAATTGAGCTGTCCACGAACAGTCGCCAGTTGTTGGGATCATACGGGAATTCAATTTCTTCAAACAAACCGTTGATGTCGTGAAATAACGCACTTTCTCATCCAGTGTGAAATACTGAGAGGATATGTCATGACGTTGTCTCTGTTTTGTTACCCGACAGTTCTCGTCCAACAAGTTCCACTGTTTCAACCTGGATGTCAGTAATTCTGCCTTTGATTGGGTGAGTCCTAGCTTTCTGATAAGATATAGAATTAGATAAGGAATGGACTGGATATCATCTGCAACAAAGGCATCGTCGTGGGCATCTTCTGTTTTGCTGTTAGAACTTGTGCACGCATCTTTCGTGATCACCGAAGGAGGGTTCGAAACTGGAAGCTCCTCACAATGCATCACCGAAGGAAGAGATGATCGTAGATCGGGGTAGTTGAACACATCCGTCTTCTTTCCCCTGCGCTGACACGTCACTACCACCATACAAAAGTAGCAGTTGTTTGTGTGATCTGTTGGTTCCCGTTAGATTCTTGGCACGCCAAACTTCAGTTTTCGTTTCACCCCTCTGTACCACGACTCCAGAGAGGACTGATAACTTCCGCAAACCATGTGTGGCGTCCAACTCTTGTCCTGCTCCCCTACTTGAACGTCAAAGTACGCCTTGTAAGCCGAACAGAAGAGGTTCCCTTCAACGATGGTGTACTTGACTGACTTGACATTCAGAAAGACTCCGCATTTTCAATATAAATTCTTTTTAATTTTGTTATTGAAAAAAAGCTGAAATAAAGTAAGGAAAATATAAAAATAAAAATGTCGAAAAAAAACATCCTTTAAAAAAATCGAGAATACACTCCTTCCAGAGCGGAAATAGGTCAATAAAGTTAAAAAAAAGATTTAAAAAAAACAAAAAGTCACTGTGAACAAATTTTAAACAAGTGTGACCTATTTTTTTCTTTTTTTCCTATTTTTTAGGTCATAAAGTTCAAAAGAAATTTTTATGTTCAACAAAAATAAAAAAAAACTATTTCAAAAGAAACCAAAATATTAAATATTATTTTAAAACTTTACTTATTTTACTCAAAATTTTTAAATATTTTTATAATCTGAAAAACGAGTCTATTTAATTGAAAAAAATTTCACATGTTTTCTAGGTCAAAAATTTCATGCAATACGTCAAAAAATGTTTCAAAAAAATTAGCACACAAACATCAGTGCCGGATCTACCAAGTCTGTAGCAGATCGATTAAATTTACAAATCATAGTCAGAAACTAATTTTTTTTCAATAAAATTGATCCAGATTCTACAAAAAAGATAAAAACCACAAAATTCAAGAGCAAAAATTTAGAAGAATTGAAGAACACTTTAAAAAATAACCTTAAAGATTTTTTCTACACATTTTTCAACTAAGCGCGGGGCCTTTGTAAAGCGCAGGACCTGTAGCCTCAAATTCCAATTTTTACTGAATATTGACGCAATTAAAAATTATATTGAAAAATTAATAAAAATTTGGTGTGATTTGTTCTAAACTTCAAGTTGTGTGTCTGTTCCTTCCTCTTATCCAATCAGATTGCTCCGTACGGCAAACAAAAATGACCTAATTAAGTTAAAATTATATTCTTGAATTTTTAATTTATTGAGCATATCATTGTTCAATCAGGAGTTGTTTCATTTTATGAAAGAAGAGTTTAGCATCAATTTTGATATGTTGGAAAAACTTCGATAGACTTAGAAAAGAAAATCCAATTTCATAAGAAGATTAGGGCATATCATTGATTAAAAATATCAATTTATATTACTCTATTCAAAATTTTTTCTTTTTTTCGCTTCCAAGTAACACATGAAGTTTTATTTTTGGTTTTATGTGTTATTTTGGCAGAACATGTAATGTTCATTGGAGGAAAATACCATTCAATTCAATGAGTCAGTAAAAAAATAAGAGAAAAGTTTAAATATTAACAAAGGATTTCGTTTGCTTAAGTAAAGCTTAGAGATTCTAGACTCAAAGCTCTCCTGTTAAAGTCTCGTGAATACATCATTATTTAAACTTTAAAGTTTCGTGCATATTGATTCGGACTCATGGAAACACGGAATCTATGCACCATATGATTTTATCCAGGAAGAAATTTAAAAATTATTATCATTAAACCACTTTTTAGCCATATTTTGAAGAGGTATATTTGAAAAACCCCAGATTAATATGAAGAAATCAAGATCTTGGTGTAAAAACTATGGAATGGTATCCCATACTCCATACTACAAAATGTAGTAGGTGCACAAATGAGGGCTTTTGTACTTTTTCGGGTATCACATGTGTTAAGTTAAAACAAACACATAGATGTACTTTTTGACATTGCCCTGTGTTTATATTGAAGCTAAGAAAATTGAATAGATATAAAATATAAATAACAAATAAAATAAAAAAGACTTTGAGAGAGTGTAGAAGTTTCAATGATACAAAAATTTAATGATTTAAATATAAATTGAAAAATTAAAAGAAAAATTTTCCCGAAACGTTTGTGGGTATTTTCTAGTGATTCAAGAAGTTTAAAAAAGCTTAAGGATTTCAAAAATGAGACTCGAGAGAAATCTCGGCACAGAAAACCTAGTCCATAGTCTCATCCTTTAAAATAAACATGATCATCTTAGAAGTAACTTTGTTGATAACAAAAGATGATGATGATGAAGTTTTAATTATGAAGAAAACACTGATAGGTTGATGAGTTGAAAATAATGCTAAAATGATGATGGTTGTTTTGAGACAAAACTCAATAGCTGAAGATGAGGCGGATAAAGTAGATATGAATGGAAAAGGCTTCTGGCTAGACAAATTTTATCTCACATCTCTCGTTACTTCGAACATAAATTCTTTTTGAGATTGAACGCTCAAAACTATCGATATTGATATTGTATTAATTTTATTTTATCACACTTAGACGATCAAAATCGTGAACAAAACAATCTTGTTACCAACATCATTCTCAAAACAAGAAAGCCATTATGTTTGAAAGTAGACGATTCATGATTTTTAGCAAATCAATATCTAAACACCCATCAATTGTTGCCACATTATAAAAGAAGAAACAGAGTAAATAAAAATTTGTATGATTTGCAATGCATCAACACCAATTCGTCCAAGCCTTCAAAATGGTGGGCAGAAAAGGGAGCAAGGAGTTGTAATGTTGTTATATACGAATTGTGTGTCTACTACTTGTGTGCTTATGAAAAGAATGATGATGTTTATGATGGTAGTGATTATGATGTGACTAGGGATGATGATGATGAGCTGATGTTGTGATGATGATGATGATACTGTGATGATGTGGTTGATGATGGTGTGGTTGATTCTGTGATGATGATGATACTGTGATGATGATGATACTGTGATGATGATGATGATGATGATGATGATGTGGTTGATGATGATGTGGTTGATTCTGTGATGATGATGATGATGATGATGATGATGATGATGATGATGATGATGATGATGATGATGATGATGATGATGATGATGATGATGATGATGATGATGATGATGATGATGATGATGATGATGATGATGATGATGATGATGGGGGTGATGATGATGATGATGATGATGATGATGATGATGATGATGATGATGATGATGATGATGATGATGATGATGATGATGATGATGATGATGATGATGATGATGATGATGATGATGATGATGATGATGATGATGATGATGATGATGATGATGATGATGATGATGATGATGATGATGATGATGATGATGAT